>CAUYRT010015524.1:0-70831 GCA_963574885.1 Lepilemur ruficaudatus | reverse complement strand
GATCCACTCGGATTGAGAGATAGATAGAGAGATAGATAGAGAGAGAGAGAGAGAGAGTGAGAGAGAGAGAGAGAGAGAGAGAGAGAGAGAGAGAGAGAGAGAGAGAGAGAGAGAGAGAGAGAGAGAGAGAGAATATGAGACTAGCCAAACCCCCAAGAGGCCAGTTTTAGCTGGCATGATATGGGAGTCCCCTCTGCTTTAACTTTTACAGGGAAAGTAACATAGAAATGACCAATGCACTTTCTCTTCTCCACTTCTGCTCAGCCCTTTTCTGTCTATAAAGCCAACCTCCTCTGCTCGGCTCATGGGAATATTCATTCTATTTTATGGAATGAGATGTTGCCTGATTCTAGAATTGCAAATAAAAGCCAATTAAGACCTTCAAACTAAATTTGTTGTAATTTTGTCTTTTGACACCACAGACCTCCCTATATCCTGACAATACTCCTTCTTCTCCAGTACTTTGTACCTTTACTCTCATCTTCCTGATAGCTGTGAGCTATTTTAACACCTCGTACTCTTATAAAGTAAAGGAAAAAACTCAAAAGATTTTTCCCTCTTCCCATTAATTATCAAAAGTCTCAAGGCCTAGCTGCAGATTCTAGGCAAGGAAGAAATATGGAGATGAAGCCATTCAGACTAAGGCAGAGCGTCCAACCACATTCAGCGATTAGGCTTTAGATGTGCTGCCGTGTTGATCTTCTTAGCTCCTGGGTAGACAACTTTGACCTTATACACATGGACCTCTGGGCTAGTCACTTAGGGCTGGGGTTAGCTTCTTCCTTTATCCAAAGCTATTGTACAAATTTCATTTTCTATGTGTATGATAATGCATAAAATGTTAGGGAACCCTGTAATAAATTACTAATAATACAAGTAGATTACCCTTCCCTTGTATTGATTTAAACCAGTATGCCCGGAGAGGTCATCGGATCCAAAGGACACACTGTCCATGGGTAGGATTTTAGATGCTGCGGCTGTTGAGAATTAATTCTGGTGAGGATGCCTATGTATTTTCACTATTTATTTATAAGACCAGCGGTGGGTAGTGCGACTTTCATGATTTATGTGTGCTCAGTGTCCCCATTACTGTCACCACATAGGTAGGGGAATGGATGAAGGGACCTACTCTTGAGTATTTTCCTACCCCATCATGTTCTCCTATGTGCTGTAGAACCTCAGGGTAAAGGGAAACTGCCTTTCCTTCCCTCTGTTATACTCAGGAAAGCAGAGTCATTAGATATTAAGAGAATTCAGGAGTAAATGGGAGCTTAGACATCATTCTGGTTCAATCCACTTCTTTTACCAACGAGAAAACTGAGGTCTAAACAGATGCGCTTTTTAGCCTAATATCTTATTAGAACTAACCTCAATCTTTCTAAGCAATTGGGTCTACAGTGCCAAGCTGGCCTTTGAGCCTCAAACAAGGCTTGTATTCATACATTCTCATATATACACACACACATATATATACACACACATATAAATTTAATATTGCAGAGGTTTTATAATTTAGGTATTTGCCAGAATGCTGAGCTCTTATATAAAAAAGTAGTACTGTGTTTAGAATAGATGCTATGTTTACTCTCTACTTTTTATCTTCAAAATGTTTCACAAACATTAAATACTTAATCCTTCTAAGATAGCAAAGAGGTTGAAAGCAACTTTATCTCTTTTTCACAGGTGGGGAAACAGAGAAATGACCTTCTCAAAGAATACTCAGGAGCTGACATAAAGGCTGGGGCTGGAATTCAGATCTTTTTGCCTATGGGCTCAGACTACTGCATTCCTGGAAAGACAAGTGTTTCCTGCCATTTCTGTAAAGAAAACTATGAGCAAACAGCAAATTAAAGGGCAGGTCTCAAAGAAGCAGCAACTCTTGAAGATAAACTTTCTGAAAGGTGAAATCATCGAACTAAAATTAACCGGCACCATCACCCATATTTTCCACGGAGGAAAAGCAAAAGGAAGGCAGCATTAAACCATCTGCCCTTGATTTCATTACATGTGGTTTCTCGTATTTGACCTATGATTTGGTATTAAGAAATCAACTGGAGATGGGTAGGTATTCCGGTCACTCCACACTCTGCCTTCCTCCTCCTGTGTTGCTATCTATTAGGTACAGTTGAGTGATATATTCTCTGTACACTGTGGAATACATTAATATATGTCTCTGCTATTTCCAGTTTCAGTAAATCAGTTATTTCAGTACACAGATACTTACCATGTTGAATAAATTTGTGGGATGGTTTATTTTATAAGGGAAAAGTCTTCAGAAATGAGAAAAGGATGGCCAGATATGGAGGTTCATGCCTGTAATCCCAGCAGTTTTGGAGGCAAAGGAAGGAGGATCATTTGATGTCAGGAGTTCAAGACCAGCCTAGGCAATAAATACAACCTCTACAATAAATAAATACAATAAAAACCAGCCTCTACAATAAATAAAAAAAATTAGCTGGGCATGGTGGCATGCACCTGTAGTCCGAGCTACTCAGAAAACTAGGCAGGAGAATTGCTTGAGACTAGGAGTTCAAGGCTGCAGTGAGCTTTGATCATATCACTGTTATCCAGCCTGGGTGACAGAATGAGTAAAATACAATACAATAAAAAGATAAAATGAAATGAAATGAAATAAAATAAAGTAAAATAAAGAGGGATGAGGGTTGATAGACAATAAAGGAATGAAGGAAGCAAAGAAAGGAAAAAGGAAGAAAGGAGAGAAAAAAGGACTTAAGCATTTTCTCTGAACTACCATTAAGGAAGTTCATTTTGCCTAAAAAGTTGTCTTTTTAGGAAAGAACACAGCGTGAAGATCTATGGAACCAAGGGAACCTAGGCCTTGGGGCCGCCGAACCACACCGTTCATTTCTGTGAGCTTTCTCTTTGCTCAAAGATGGCACATCATTAAGAAGCCCCTGGACAAAATCAGCTCACGGTCCATCCAGAGACCCTTTCCAAGTACTTCCAGTCTCTGTTCTGCAGGGTGTAGATTCCCACAGGTCTGTGAGCCACTCCAGGGTCTAGTGCAGGGTTAGCATAAAGTTGGTTCTCAGTAAATATTTGTCGGTTGAACGCGTGTGTGAATCCTGCATCCCAGGACAATGAAGACATCTTTTCCTCCCCATGTTTAGACCTAGCAACTGCTAAGTGGCCGCTTTTTTAGAAAGATCCTCGACCAACGACCAACTCACTTTGGCAGCAGCTGCTAATACTGCAGCTTTGTCCAAATCTTTTCTTTGCACTTCAGGAAACAAAGTACTTCCCAGCCTGACATCTCTTAAAGCCTTTTTTCCCTGCAGAGAGGTATGCATCAGCTACTAATCTCATCACATTTCCATTTCCTTCCAGGCTCATCTGCTCATCATTTTCTATTCATAAAACTTGCTTGATTCTAATCTTCCCTATCAGCAGGAACTAAACACCTCCTCAAAGTTTCTTTAGCACAATGGTGATTACCACCCATGTGCTAACTCCCCCTTTCAAACAGATGGGTCCAATCTATGTGCTCACATGTGGGCCATTAAGAAAGTTCTGCCATGAACCAAGATGTGACATCATATTAGCCGCAGGACTAAATCCCCCTGCACTATTTCACAGTTCCCCTGACATCACGGCTTTAGTCGATATACTATTCCACCTTCCCCTCTCCATGAAACAGAATCCACCAGATATAAATTCCAATGGAAAGTGTATATTGGTAGCTTCCCTTCTATTTCACAGCACCAGACTTCACACTTCATGTTACTTTTATCCTAGCAGATTCTCATTCCTTAGCTCCATGGATGAGGCTATTTGGATTTAGGCACTGGCCCTTCCACAAGACATCAGATTTTTGGCCTTTCCATGGTAAAAAAAAAAAAAAGGGGTTTATGCAAAAATAAGGACACTGCTCTGATTACTAGCTCAGCAAACACTGCTTTTCTCCTCTCACTCAGCAATTCAACATGGGTTTGCAGGGCAGTTTAGCAAGTCATTTAACACCTTGTCTACATACAAGTATGAATTTTAAATCTATCACCTTAAAGAAATTAAGCCCATGTGTATGTAAGACAGCACATATGAACTATACTAGAGATCGTGAACTCGTGGCCCAGAGATACGCTTTCATTTGGCCTATACAATGTGTTGTAAAAATTTCTGCCAACGTTTAAAAGGACGGAGATTTAACATAAAAATTCAACTTCCCAGCTTCTCCTGAAAAATCAAAATAACTAGCCCACTAGTCTCTGTTGTGTCTCTTACACTGCAGCTGTCAGTTGTCATTTATCATCACCAGTGTGCAGAAGTTTTTCTTAGAATTGAGAAATACTTCCCACTCCTCATGTTCCTATCAGAAACAGTTATAAAATATAGATGGAGGAGATTGCATATTTAAAGACAAATGAAGGGAGTACATTTTTTATTGTAAATGTAAGACATTCCTATAAATTTAATATGCAAACAGCCTGCTACAGATCTCACTCATTTATGATGCTTGAATGGGCTCTGTAGGCATGTGAGTTTGTAACCCCTGGTTTGAGGTCTTGATAACAATCTCTCTGTAATAACAGTATGTACATTTTAATATGTGGTAAAGATAAAACTGTAGCTCTTGGCAGAGAATGTTCAGAGCAGCAGAACTGCAAATTCATCATTCCTTCCCCAGGCATTACAATTTCAGGTAATACAGTTTTAAAATTAAAAGAAGTTTGAATAAAAAATTAAGGCATCTTTAGCCATACACTAGTTTAGAACAGAAATATGAGTCAACACAGACACTTCCCTTGCTCCCTCTCAACATCTCATCTGTCATTGACTTGAGACACAGCTGGCTGTGCATTAGATACAGTGTCTTTGTCTACATTCTGTTGCATATAACAGAATTCCTGAAACTGGTAATTTATAAAGAAAGGATATTTATTTCTTAAAGTTATAGAGGCTGAGAAGTCCCAGGAGCAGGGGCCATGTCTGGTGGCAAACTTCTTGCTAGTGGGGACTTTGTACAGAGTCCCAAAGTGGTGCAGGGCATCATATGGCAAGAGGGCTGAGCATGCTACCATGCTTTCTCAGGTCTCTTGTCCTTTTATAAAAGCCATCAGTTACCCTCTCATGATAAGCAATTACTCTATTAACCTGATAATCCATTGATCAACTCACAGCAGAGCCCTCATGATCTACTCGCCTCCTAAAGGTCCCCCTCTCAGTATGGCCGCATTGGGGGATAAATTTCAACATGAGTTTTGGAGGGGACAAATATTCAAATCATAGTGGGTAGCCTTCCCCAGGAGGGATGCAGTCCTACAGCTGAATGCACAGTTTGGCAACAGAGTGTGTGCTGGATTCCGTGCCCTGTGAGCAGCCACTCAGCCAGGTGTCCCTGCACAGGGCACAACCTGCACAGTTATAATGATGAACCCAACAAGTTATACCTCTCAAATGTTGGTTGTGTTTCTCAGCCCTGTCTCTATCCTTGGTGTTAAGCTCTCATTATCCCTTGCCTAAACCATTGTATGTCTTCAACATGGTCTTCCTTCCTATCTTGCCTCACCCAATTCCATTCTTTAGAAGTCTAGAGAGTCTTCTAAAATGAAATTCCAACCATGTCAGTCTCCTGCTGAAAGGTTTTTAATGGTTCTTTGTTGCTTATAGCAGATTTCAAAAGAGATGTCATGGAGAATACTAGGCCTGCAAGGTGTTTGCCTTAAAAGAGGGTCTAGGATCTTAGAAGTCGGAAGAACACTATGGACCCCTCTTAGAGCTTTACAGTGCATATGATTAAAGACCCAGAGAAAGTCTAAGCAAAAAAGCTGGTTAACTGTTTAAACTAGTGTTTCCAAACTTATTTGATGGCAGAACCCTGAGTGATGCTTACTAACTTCCTTCAGGTCTGATATTTCTAGGAACATATTTTAAGAAGTGCTTAATTACAGGATAAAGTCCACACTCTTTAGTATTAACATACAAGATCCAATACTATTGACAAAACTTGCCCACTACGCTATTCTTAGCCTCCAGTTTCTATCCACTCTATACCTAAAGTTCTAATCACACAATCAGATCACTTAATTCAATGCACATTTACTAGTGCCTGTAATGTGCAGTTTTAGGCACTGGGTGTCTTAGTCTGGTTTGTGTTGCTATAACAGAATACCTGTGATTGGGTAATTCAAGAACAATAAAAGTTTATTCGGCTCATGGTTCTGGAGGCTGGGAAGTCCAGTATCAAGGTGCTGGCATGTGCATCACCCCATGAAGGAAGGTAAAAGAGCAAGAGAGGATGGGGGCCTGAACTCATCCTTTTTATCAAGAATCTACTACCAAGATGACTAACCCACTCCCATGATAACAGCATTAATCCATTTATGATGGCAGAGCCTTCATGACCTACTCACCTCTTATAGGTCCTACCTCTCAATATCATTGTATTGAGGAAGTTTCCAACACAGGAACTTTGGGGGACAAATTCCAACCATAGCACAGTGTATACAGGGGTAAGCAATATGGGCTCCCTTCCCTCAAGGGGCTCACAGTCCATTTGTTCTTCCAACATGGAGCATGGACTTCAAGGCCCTTGCCACTTCACCTGGGGATCCCACTGCACGGAATCCCCTTTACTCCTCTATCCTTGTAGTTCTTACAAAATCCTCTGAAGCTCAATGTACCTGTTTATTTTCTTATGATGCCTTCTCAGAGACCACATTCAGGTAGGATTTTATTATTCCTTTGTATGCTTTGCTTGATTCTGTTCATACACTAACATGCTCCCAATCACGTATCTAATTGTTAGATATCTGTCCTCTTTAACACCCCTGCATTCAACTAGCTTGCAAGCCCCCTGGAAGTGAAGACAATGCCATAACAACCACTGTATCAACAGTATCCAGCATGTCCTGATACATAATAGATGCTGCACTAGCATCGGTTGCTTCTAGTTTTCAAAAGAGGCATCAGGAACAAGGTCCTGTATTGGTGAAGAAATTATTTATCCTGTTTTGTTTTCCTGCTTCTAATGGCATGTTATTTCAATTCTGAGTCATGGCAAGGATGTTCTATTGCTAACAAATTAGGCAGATATCCTGTTGATTAGTAACAAACATTATTCATTATCCTATTAACAGAGCTATTAAAAACCCTGTGTACTCTTGTATTCATCATGCAACAGGTAATGTTTGTTCTTTACACATAATAAAATTAAAATCCCTGGGGAAATATATCTCAAGATACAGCTATTAAAAGAGAAAGATGGTTCTTCTTGGAAACGTACAGTATTTTCATTACATTTCACAAGATGAAAGGGAGTATATGTAAGTTTTAAGTAAAGATCAACTCAGTAGACTTAAATAAATTCAGACAGATACATTCAAGGGTGAACATTAATAGCAATAGCCAATATTTAGGAAGTATTTACCATCTATCTGTATTTAGCAAATTTATTACATGTGTATTTATAGTCACCAGTTCTTGGTTTCCAGGAGAATGTAAGACACACATACCTAGTCCCAGCTCTAAATTATGTTCCTCTTCCCTGTTCCTTCAGAATTTATGCTCATTTCCACCAAATCACCTATGAACCTGTATTAAAACTGTTTTTCTGTCTCTCCCAAAAGTATTCTGTGAGTTTTTTGAGGGCAAGAACTGTGTCTTTCATCTTTCTATTCCTAGTGCCTAGGGCAGGATAAGTGAAGGAAACGTATGGGACAGATAAATTGCCAGAGACGGGAAAACTCCAACATGAAAAATATTGGCAGTGACATAACTCTGTACATCCAGAAGATGAAACCAATCACAAATATAAAATATAAAACTGGCAAATCAAATGAAAAGCCTTAATACTGCAGTAAAGACTGTTTTAAAAAATCACATGGGTGTTCTAGTATCCCTTTTGTTATAAATTCTTGAAAATTTGAAATGACTGCTTCGAAGATTGCAACATTGTCTTTTTAAGTATTTACATGATTTTTAAAAAATCTCTTTCCCCTGAGATAACGGGAAACAAAGCCAATTATCTTTTGACCATGAAATTGCATGGATTCAGAAATCCAGTAACTTAAGAGAATGAATAATTTCCTGAAAGAACATTTTTTTAAAAAAAAGCCTAAGCCTTCCACTCCACTCCCCATCAACATTCATCTGCGTAAATTCCATTTGCCTGGAATAGAATGATTCTTCACTTTTGCTTTTTCAACAGGGGTGGCAGATGGCTAAGGAAGAACATTCTCATCATTACCCTGCAGGCAGCTCCTATCATGAGGCCTAAGTAATGTAGAAACAGTGACTGGTGAACTTTCTGTGGATGTCAAAAGCCAAATAGATTAAATGTGTTAAGTCACGAAAGACAGAGTAGAGTCACACTGCCGCAGGAGTCAATTAAAAATGTACTAACTTGGTTGTGTATCCGTAAACTCTAGAAACAGTCTTTTTTTTTTTTTTTTTTTTTTTAGACAGAGTCTCACTCTGCTGCCCGGGCTAGAGTGAGTGCCGTGGCGTCAACCTAGCTCACAGCAACCTCACACTCCTGGGCTCAAGCGATCCTACTGCCTCAGCCTCCCGAGTAGCTGGGACTACAGGCATGTGCCACCATGCCCCGCTAATTTTTTCTATATATTTTTAGTTGGCCAATTAATTTCTTTCTATTTAGAGTAGAGACAAGGTCTCGCTCTTGCTCAGGCTGGTTTCCAACTCCTGACTTTGAGTGATCCGCCCGCCTCAGCCTTCCAGAGTGCTAGGATTACAGGCATGAGCCACTGCGCCCAGCAGAAATAGTCTTTTTGTCCAGCCAAAAACATTGAAAAGGCATTCGAAAAGAAAGACTTCTAATAAGTACAGTTTCTTTGTTGGGTGAAAATATAAATTTTTACAAGTGATGCTTTACAATCTTGGACTTCACTCTCAGAATGTTAGTCTGATGATCAAAGTTGACTCTCTACTAGGAGATGTATGAAGCCCGAGTTGTCCCTGAGCTTAACGGATACACCTTCACCATTTACTTTGTGAAGCAGGGCATGACATTGTCCAGAAAGTCCCACATTCTCCATATTCTCCCAAAAAGTTCTCAGAAGATCAGGCCCTCAAGTACCTATGTGTGAAACCTTCTGAGATCTCTCGTGGGCAACACTGGGGAAAAGTGAGCAATGAATAATGAATGTCTCTTTGTAAGAACTCTATGTAGTGGGCAGCCAAAGCTATTTTTACTTTATGGTGAAAGCATTTTGGGAAAAATATTCCCAAACCACGTTTCAGAAGTGTGAGAGGCAGTGGAGACTGCCAAGCATTTGGGGAGATTTAACACCACAGTACACACTCATGGAAGGTTGAGTTATTTGCTCTGAGTATCCTGAAAAATCTCATTCCAGACTTAAACCTATAACTTTGTGAATAAGCATCTTTCTTTTCCTTCTGGCTTTGTCAAAGGAGTAGGTCAGGGATTCAAATATTCAACCAAAATATGAAAAAATAATTAACCAAAATATATAGGGAATATTCTGGGAAGTCTTATAGTATGGCAGTAAGAAGAACTAGCTTATGAAAGTCCCAAACTGATTAGATTTTTAGTAAAATAGAAAACTCATCAGGAAGCTTATGATAAAAATGATTCTTTTCTTAAAAAAAAAACCATATTTATTAAGATATATTTATTGAGATATAATTCGCCCTGGCCTTAGTTTTCTATCTTCAAAATAAATTAATACAGTGTATCTATTTTTTTTCAATTTCAGAATATTATGGGGGTACAAACATTTCGGTCACATATATTGCCTTGGTACCACTCGATTGTTGATTAGACTTTGAGGAAACAGGAATATGTATTGATCATAAAGAGTTGTCAGTTTCTAGGCTCCAATGAATAGGACCATTACTCCAACATGAAGGCTCACAGTCTTCCCTGGAAATCTCCAGAAATTATACAAACACAAGGACTGCATGAAGCAACAGGGCACTGTGTCAACAGCAGCTGGAGGCTACCAGGCAAAGATATATACCTGTAATCCAGGTTCTGGTCCTTTTGGTTTCAAAATCTGAAGTTCAGAGGCCCAGGGACGTGATTGCAATCCAGGGCAGGTGAGTGTGAGATTCGCCTATCCTCTCTACGGCTTCTCCCTAGACAGACTTAGTATCCCTGGGCCAGCTCAAGTCACACTTCTCTTGGTGCTTTTGCATTTGTGGGTCTGTTGCCAGGGTGATTTATTTTTGGAAACCATAGGTGGACTGGGACCCCTCATGTTCTGGGTTGTTAACAACAATAGTAATAGTGAGGCCACCTCATTCCTACCACCCCTTCAGAGCACTTACATCTGTGACCTCATTTGATTCTCCCAACAACTCGACCAGGAAATTAGGTCAAACGATTTTAATCCCATTTGATAACAGATGAAAGACCCAGCAAGGTCAAAAGCTTTGCCTAAAGTCACTCAGCTTGTAGGTGACAGCATGGACTCACAAGATGTAGCACTTTGTGAAATACACACCGATGCTACAATGTCCCTGCAGACTTATATGGTACCAACTCAATGTCACATACACTTCTAGTAAAAAATCAACCAAATGTAGCTCCTGTATAAGTGAGGGAGTAAAATGTCTTCATCTATCAAAGTAGTATATTGTCTGTATTAGAATACTTTGAATTCACTATTCTTGACCTTTAATATGCATTATGTGTTCAATAATTACCCCTTGGGGACCTGCAATGTGAAAGCACTGTGGGAGGGAGATGAAGATGAACAGAAACATGGTCTCTACCTCACAGGAGCTTCCCACCTGGAGGAGATGACAGCCATGACTACAAATCACAAAGGGATGGAGGAAGTGAGGCAAAGGTCTGTATGTGGGTGGTGGATAAAGGAAGTAAGGCTAAAAATTCCTAATGGGATCATGGATGCTATGGTACCATTTTAAATGTCACCTTAATGTCCTGGGGAACCTGGTGTTTTAAAGGTATGCCCTTTACTTCTGGGAAATAAAATGTCCCCGAAAAGAAATCTATATTATTGAGTTATCTTCTTAGAAGGTGATTATGGAATTTTTCCTCCTTAAATGATGTATTCTTAAATCAATCTGGAATGATGTATTTGTGTTGTTTCAGAGGGCTGCCCAAGGGATTTCTCAACATCTTGCTTATCCCTTAAAACCTGTCCTTCTCACAAATGCTGTAGAGGAAAAGATTGTAGGTATTATAGGTATTGTAGGTATTACATCCTTTTGAAATGTAAGAATTATGGGTTTACATGACAGCAAGTTTAACTTGCACCAACTCTCCCCATCACCCTGATGCATGCCCTATCCCAATGTGAACGAGGAAACTGTAGCTCTAGATGTTCTGGTTGTTTTTTTGGAAACAAGAGGGAGCCAGCTTCTGGAAGGTCTGACACGAAGGACAGCAGGGCAGAGAAATGAGGCTTCTTGGTAACAGTTACATTCCTGATCTCCTATGGCTCCTGGATTCCTGTTATGTAATATGTTTTCTGAACTAAAACAAAGTTTATTCTTCCCTAGTTACTGTAATTAATTCCACTTAATTTCTAAAAAGCTGACTGAAATATACTGAAAATTTTGACTGCTTATTTTTGGTAATTCTATGCAAAAATTGTACAAGGTCAATTCTTATCTAATGGCTGGGTCATCAATTTTTGTTATTCACATGACTTTACTGTGTTCTTTTATGAATAAACATTCGTACACACACATAGACACACTCGCACATGTATACCCAGTGATATATTCACACACACACTTTGTAACTGTGGTTTAAGAAGACACTCTGGGTGAGATCCTTACCTGCCTTTGAATTGTTGTAGTTAGGGATTAGGTTCAAATTACTTGTATCTGACACCACCACATTATAACAGAACAAAATACCGTTTGCTATTCCTTAGACCATAGTACCATGGTTACCCAGAGAGACCCTGATCATCAGGGAAGGATCCCAGATGAATGGAAATCAGAGACTAAAAGCAAAGGCTGATACATCCTCTTTGTTACAGAGTGTAATCAGTAGACCAGGCAGATTACTCGAAATTCCAATTTCTTTCCCCTCTGCTGAGAATACATTTCATCTTCTGCTATTCCAAACATTTTGAATTGTGACTGAGGATTCTGTAAGGTATTGCTGTTTCAGCCTTCTGAAAGTTGCAATTAAATACACTTTAAATAGATGTCACCTTGCTACCTTTTTGGAGAGGTGTAAGAGGAAAAAAATTAGCCATTACAGGAAAAGAATTCATAGTTAAGGCTCTTTCTTCTTTCTTAACCGCATTCTGTTCTCTCTTCATGGCAACAAAGGTCTGTAATCAGAGTCTGGTTCCAGCTTTCTAAAGGCATCGGGGAAATAGGCAGGAGTGGGAGGATTGCATCTCCTTTTTACACAAGTGAAAGGAGGAAAAAATAAGAGGCCACCCTAGAAGTGACTGAAATTGCATCTGAGTGTCAGATCTTTTAAATAAATGGACCAGATTCTTCCTCTATTGCCCAGATACTAGGAATTTTTCATTTTCAAAAAAGTACAAGTGTTGCTGTAGTTATGACTTTCTTTCTAAAGATGAAATTTCTACAGTATCAGTAGCTAAATGAGGCCTGAGAACTTTCTGGAGAGTTTGGCAGGACAGTGCTAATGGTATGGGATTCAGAGAGAAGGTGCAGATCCCTTAAAACTAATTTATTCTCCTAGCAGTGTTATGTGGGTATGACCAAACATCTCAAGGGTCAATTGGCATTATTTATTTTCTATTACTTAACAGCTCTGCCTCCAAATGCCATTCTTCTACTCCATTTCACTCTTTTGCAGTGTAATTGGGTCCTACTGAATCAATGGGAATCACTTTCATGGTTATCTGAACACGGTCTGATGATCTGTGGGTGGGGAATTACTGCTTGCTCTGCAAAAGGTGTGCATCTGGGCTTGGCGAGCCTCCTGCAAGGCTGGGATCATGACGTCCTTATCCTGATCATCTCCCAAAGCTGGGCTGTGGCCCACCTTGGCTGGGACTCTGCTGGTGCTTTTCAAATGGTAGCTCCCAACGGAGATACGAAATGTCTGCGTTAGTACAAACAAGTAGGCTGCAAACAACGATGAGACGTCTCTAGGATCTGAAAGAGCAAGTCAGTCCCCAACTAGGAATCGTGCAGAAGCTCAAGAAGGATTATACGAAGCCTTCAAAGAGTCGTCTTCATAACAGTGGAGAGAAAGAGAAAGAATCCTGGTTTCTCTATCACTTCTGAGCTGTATAAACTTGGGCAAATTTAAATTATGCCCCAAAGTCCACATTTGTTATATAGAAATAACAATATCTACTTCACAGGGATTTTACTACAATTAAATGAAATAACATGCTAATTATTCAGCAGACATTGATAGAGTACCCACTACTTGTCAGGTACTAGATAAGGCACTAGGGACACAATGGTAAATGACCCTCCACCCTTGTCTTCCAAGGGCTTTGGGTCTAGTATGCACAGTGCTCTGCATGTAGCCAAGGTTTAATAAACGTAGGTTTGTGTTTTCACTACATCAGTGTAACCTACTTTTACCCTAAAGTTGTTAACATGTTCAAGGAAACAGAGCACTACCTGCTATCATTAATTCCTATCTATTTATCTGTCTGTCTAGCTACCTATGTTCATCCATCTATCCTTCTGGTCATTCATTTGTGAATAGTCTGTGTCCATCAGCTTAACACATCCACATCTGGAATGAACAAAGGATTCAGTATTCTGTGGGCCTCTGGAATAACTAAGAATTTGAGAGTAGAAGCTGTATAAAGAATAATTTTCATGACACTGCCCTCATGGAATAGTCTTAATGCAAATGGCTTTGTCCAAAGACAGTGAGATCTTCTTCCCAGAAAGACCCTTGTGTGAACTGCCATGATTATTCTCTGAAAACTCCAATTCAGTATTACAATCATGAAAATTGCTATGATTAGCCCCCTAGTGACTTGAAAGTATTAATGCTATTTCCCAAAGTGTCAAGCAAACAATCAAGGAGAAGAGCATTGATGGTGGAAAAATCACTCCCATCATTCAGCACAAGGCAGGGTCAGATATGCATGCCCTACGTCGGACAAGTGACGCTCCAATTCCGCTGGGAGTCCCTACAAGGTGATAATCTAGAATCTTCACCTGTTTATCACACATTTAATTAGCTACCAAGTTCTGTTAATTCTACCATCTAGATCTACCTAAAATCATTTCTTCTTCCCCATCCTCTGCATTAGTTTAGATCCCCAATCACTCTTATCTAGACCTGGGCAATAGCCTTCTGACTGGTCTCTTTTATCTGGTCTTGCTCTCTGTCTCTAATCCATGCAGGCTCAGGGATCATTTTATAAAGCAACTATATAAACCAACATTTTCAATATGATCTCCCAGCAAACCAGCACACCATGCCTATTCCTCCTGTCTCTGTGTGTTTTTACAAACACCTTCTTCCTTCTCATTGGAATGTCGTACAATATACACATTGTTCCTTTTTCTCCTGGGGTTACCTGGCAAATGCATAAGTTTTTCCTTCATTTTTGAGTACTTATAATGTCCTTAAAAAAGCAAAAAAAGTGCATTGCCTTTTTATTTCTTTATAAATTTTTATTTATTTACTTTTTTTATAGAGACAAGTTCTCATGATGTTTCCCAGGCTGGTCTTGAATTCCTGGCCTTGAGCAGTCCTCCCACCTTAGCTTTCCAAAGTGCTGGGATTACAGGCATGAGCCACCATACTCGGACAAATTGCTTTTTGTTAAAAAAAATTAATTGACTGTCCTTTTTAGAGCATTACTATTAGGATGACCAACTGACATTATCTCATTTAACTTCCAAAGCAAATGTTACTTAGCCTTTAGGGTTCAGTTCAAATGTCATTACATTGCAATTTTTTTTTACCCTACTGCCCTAGGGAAGGTCAGCCTCTGCTTCTTCTAGTGTTTGCATAGCCTTTGGGACAGACCACTATTTCACCTCTTCTCCGTGCTGACTGTAACTGTTTGCTGGACTTGCCCCAATAAGATACTATATCTCTAGTATATAATCCAGTGCCTGATACATATTAGGCACTCTAACATGTGGGGTCTCACTGACACAGGGGACACGAACCGAACCTCAGCTTGCATCTTCCTCCCCTCCAGAGATTATCCTTTTTCCAAAAGAAGTAGGTAGACTTCCATACACAGGGTGCAGTTATTAATAACTCTCACCATAATTAAACTAGTGACATTCTCCTATATATTAAAACATCAGACACTCATGAAAGTGTTTAACGGCTGGAAAACTTTCTGCAGCTTCCAAAGGTGCCAATGTATCACAGAAGAGTTACTGAGGACCCAGAGAGTCCTGGCTTATTAGGTAGAAACACATATTAAACAGATGCTTTTGTAGCAAAGTGCTTACTTAAGTGTGCTACTGCTAATCGAATACCAGAAGCAAGTAATGAACATTAGAAAAACTTCTTTCAAAAACTTAAAGACCATATAAAAAGAAGCAATTATATACTCTTAAAACAAAACATTAATTTCTATCTTGAGGCTTCCCAAATCTGTACCTCCAGCTTCAATTTTCTGTACAAGCATTTTCACATATATCCGAAGTCTCAGGGAAGTTTCACATTTTGGGCTCCCTTGCATCTAACACACAATGTGCCAAACTCAACGTATATCTTCTCTCTCAAACCATATCTGCATTTTTATTTTTAATTAAAAACATTTTTTTTTTAAGAGATAGGGTCTTGCTATCAAGACCAGGCTGTCAAACGCCTGGGCTCAAGTGATCCTCTGGCCTCCGTCTCCCAACTACATCTGCCTTTTTGACCCAGAGACTACCATGCTTTTTCATTTACCTGAAGTTATGGAGTTGTATGCTCCTTTTTATACTGTTGGTTCTTCTAAAAGACTGCTGTCCATCTCTCTTCATTTCCATTTCAACTGCTTTCCCTTAGACCTAATCCCTTTAGTTGGATAACTAAGTAACAATCATATATCTGGGATTCAAGCCTCAAGCCTTTCCTCATCTAGGACATTGTACACTTGGTGCTAAAACACTGAATCACTTTGTAGATAAGAGACCACCGAGACTACCAAATCCCGTCACAGTCTTGCCTCATCCAACCTATTCAAATTGATTTCCTGAACTTTCAAACATGAGTTGTGGGTGGTAACACCAGAATATACCCAGTTCACTTGAGTCTTCACCTTAAACCTTATAAAACACAGAATTATTTTATTCACCTATTCAGTGGTTACCAAACACTCTATTTCTCCCAGTGCCCCCCCCCCAACATGTCCACACTGACAGGGCACACGGTCCGGGCACAGTGGCTCACGCCTGTAATCCTAGCATTCTGGGAGGCCAAGGCAGGAGGATCGCTTTAGCTTTGGAGTTCAAGATCAGCCTGAGAAACAGCGAGATCCCCCTGTCTACTAAAAATAGAAAAAATTAGCCGGGCATTATGGCGTGTACCTGCAGTCCCAGAGAATCAGGAGGCTGAGGCAGAAGCATCGCTTGAGCCCAGGAGTTTGAGGTTGCAGTGAGCTAGGCTGATGCCATATCACTCTACCTGGGATGACAGAGCAAGACTCTGTCTCCAAAACAAAACAAAACAAAAACAGGGTACACGGACACCTGCTGACACCCAGCTTCATACCTCGGTCTCTCCTGCTCCCGCTATCCCTGTCTTGGTCCCCTCTCTCTGTCTCCCCTCTTCTCTAGGCTCTAGTCAGCTACCTGTCCCTCAACGAACCTGCTGACCTCTATGTCCAGAGCACCTTGAGTAATGCAGGCTGTTCCTGGGTCTGGTTCCCAGCCCTTTTCCACATTAGATTCAGTGGCTACCTCTCAGGGAAGCTGTCCTTCATCACCTCTCCACCCTTCAAGCAAACCTGCTCTGTGATCCCCCTCAAGGCCCTAATCAAACTGTCCCAGAGGTTTGCTTATTGTCCATTTTCCCCTCACCAAACCATGAGCTCTTTAAGGGTATAAACAATATTTTATTTATCTTGGTATCCCTAGACACAGAACAGGTACTCAAAATAATTCTTACTGAATTAGTGAGTGAGTAACAGATGGAAAAATACCTGTTCACGTTCCATCCTACTTTCAGGGACATGGACTATTATTTTACTTCGATAAGCTCCTTCTCTGTGACTCAAATTCTATTTTGATCTTTCTATAAATAGATTCTTAGGGCATTCAGCCATTCTCTGTACTGTTATTAAATTATATATTGCCTTTACTCAAGTTTTGCTTCCTTATTCCTGAAAGACCTTACATCTTTCTGGCAATGCTACCAGTACCTAGCATAAGAAATAATTAGCAAATTGATGGAATGAATTAAGTGGGTAAAAAACAGATCCCTAGATGGGAAAAATAAAACTGGTGGAAAAACTAAAACAGAAGTCAGAAGGCAGAGTAAATCTGAGGAAGGTGACGGGAAACTACAGACAACTGGACTTTATGATCTATAACAACATGAAACTCTAAACAATACAATTAAAGTCGTTCATTCAACAAACACTGATTAAGTGATTTTTATGTGCTGCCATTACGCTAGGTACTGGCGTTATGGCACAATTTAATTTACTGAGGAGACCAGAGCACCACCCTTAAATTATAAAAAAACAAACAATTCTACTAGAGATATAAAGAGAGGATTCAGACCAAGGCGCCACCAACTATGCCCTTGTGGGTCTTCTTACTGTCCTGAATGCTTTTTCTTTTTTTTTCCCCCAAAAGAATGGATTTAAGGCTTCACAGAAATCCTTCAGCCGTAGAGAGCAAGACACTTTGAGATGATATGAAAGCCATTTGCTACGCAAAGGTCACCGAGAAGGAGAAGTGAGAGTGCATCAGGATCGCTTGAATGACGCTGCTCCCCCTAGTTTAAGCGCATGCTGTGCAAAGTCTGTGTCTCTGTGGCCTTCAGAGGGGAAAGAGCCTGGAACATCTATACAGTGGAGCTAAAAGGTGCTGTTGATCTAGGCCAGAGTTTCTTGACATGGGCACTATTAACATTTTGGGTCACGTGATTCTTTGTTGTAGGGGGCTGTCTTGTGTGCTGGAGGATGTTTGGTAGAATCCTTGATCGCTACCCACTAGATGATTTTCCTCCACTATTTTGACAACCAAAAACTACCTCCAGACATTATCAAATGTCCCCTGGTGGCAAGAATGGCACCAGTAATGATGAACCAATGATCTTTGTGATGTTTTGGAAATATTTCTACGTTTGAGAGTAACTGGAAAGCAAAACATCAATGAACTCTCCTATACATGTTCGTATTCAATAACAAAGTGCCAAGTTACAGAATGAAGATGAAGAGTGTTGTCCAGAGGGGCATTCTAATGGTATCACAAATATTCTAAAAGATTTTGTTTCAAGAAATGCAAGTTGGCAGGAGAGGAGGGAGGTGACAGGTGAGGCAACCAAAGAAACAAATCTGACGTAAAACCAAATTTTGTAATGAAGAGTCAACTATCATGGAAGTAACTTACTCTATTCATTTTTGAGAAACTATATTAGTTCTTAAGCATAAGAAGACGTGATAAAGCCAAGAAGGTGAAAAAATATTTTTAAAATTTACATTATTGAAAATTGTCCTTTATGAGACTTGAATGGAATATTCTAAAGATGTAAGTGGGCTTTTCTCAGAAGTTTCTAGAAATAACAACTGTGGGACTAAGCAAAATTTTGACATGTTAACTAGTATGCTAATAAACAGATTGGGAAATCCTAGAAATCCTACATGGAGACTGGGTTTGGATGAGCAAAATTCTCTTCTTCTAGCACAAATTAAAAAAAACATTTTGCAAGGAATTTTGTCAATATCACAATAACTTAAATTTGTACAAACCATTGTGATCTTGTTCTTTTCTTTGCTATATTGCAGCCTTGGATTGGATCCCTCTAAATCTAAATGTCTTCATCTTCAAGGGGAGAAATAAGGTCAACTTCATGGAGTTGTAAATGAGATACTGTATGTAAAAGTAATTTGTAAACTCTAAAGCCCAGTAAAAATATATTAATTTTAATTAATTTTTGCACATGGAATATATGTTCACTGTAGGAAAATCATGAAAACAGAAAAATATAAAAAAGTCGCTCACAATCCCATTACTCAACTCAGAGAAAACCACAAGGATCTCATAGATTCTGAGTATGGAATTTACTGTGAATTCTAGAGTAGTCTCAAGAGTATTCTGGTTAAATGGATGTTTAAAATGTTTTTTAAATCAAATTTTAACTTAATTTTTAAAAGTAATATGACCACCTAATCTTTCCATCCACCTAATTACCATCATGGCATTATGGCACAATTGAATTTCCTGAGGAGTGTTTTAATTTACTGAGTGGTTTCTTTTTTAAAATGTCTGTCTGTTGTCCTGTATGTGGATGTAAACACATAGTAACAACAACAAATAACAACGACATTTGCGTTGTGTCCTGCAGTTGCCAGGCAGTTTGTCTGCAGGCACACAACCGAGGTGGCAACACCGGCACCTTGTCCTCTACCACGAAGACCAAGCACATCAGACAGCACAAGCAGGGGAAGAAACAACCTGACATGCTGAAACGGACAGGACAGAACGCACTAATAAACGAAGCATAAACCAAGCTTTCGGCCCCTTTGTGTGAATTGTGATCTTCCACAGAAACTGTTTAACCTGCGTGTAGGGAACTGAACAATGGCCCCAAAGATCCCAATCTCTGGAACCTGTCAATGTTACCTTATTAGGAAAAAGGGCCTTTGCAAATTTGATTAAGTTAAAGATTGTTAGATGAGGAGGGCATCCTGGATTATCCTGGCGGGTCACAGACGACATTTTCACAAATGTCCTTGTGAGACAGACGCACATAGAAGACACACAGAGGCTGGTGATGCGGCCACAAGTCAAGGACGCTGCCAGCCACCTGGAGCTGGGAGAGGCAACAGGAAGAGCCTCCAGAGAGGGAGCCTGGCCCTGCTGACACCTTAGGGTCAGCCCAGTGAAACTGATATTGAACTTCAGGCCTCTGAAACTGTGCCAGAAGAAATTCTTGTTGTTTTAAGCCGGCAAGTTTGTGGTAATTTGTTTGACAGCAGCCCCAGGAAACAAATATTCCCTGATTAAAAAGAACAAACAAAAAACCAAACAAAACCTGGACGGTGCCTTTTATTCTAGCAGCCCAGTTCTGCTGAAGTCCGAACTTCTTTGCAGACACTCCAAGTAAAAATAGTTTTCTTCTCTTCATGCTGTCGACTCTGATTTTTAAAAACATATTTACACATTGTATTATATATGTATTGTCTATATAGGAATGTCTTAATCACATTGTACATACAGTTGCATCTCTGGTCTCTCATTTATCTTTTTAAACTAATTCTATTTAATAAATATTCAGAACTTCTCTTAATAATGTGGACAATTTGTCTTCCAGGATTAATTAAGGTAAAACATCGGTGATCTCAAATCTGGACTCCAGCAATCTTTAGATTTCTAGAAAAGACTGGACCTGAGACTAAAAGAAGTCCAGAGCACTACAGCGACATAAAACCACTCCCTGGAAAGGGTCAGAGACCCAAAGACCCCACCTAATGAATTCCAGTTGTTCAGTTCACGAGTACAGAGGCACGGGACTGCAGCGACCAGCCAGCGTCTTCCCTCGAAGGCTGAGGACGCTGAGAAGAGCAGCAGGTGACAGAGAACTGCAAGAATAAAAGTAAAGAGAAGGCAAGGAAAAGGAGTGGGAAGACCAGCCTCAGTGGCAGCAGTGGCGAATGGTAGCGGAGCAGCAGGCAGCAGCCTGGGAGAAGACTGCAGCCTACGGGTAAGCTGCAAGAGACACGTGGGAAGTTTAGGATGTCGCCTTCAAGACAAAGACCATCTCCAAGGCGTGTGAGAAAAACATAAAGGCCCCTTGCATGAGATGAACACTAGAGACATTAAACAAAGCCAGCCGCCGCTCCTGCAGCAGTGCCCGATCGCCCTGGGTCTGTGCCCCTCCTGCAGCCCGACGGAGTCACCCACGACACCTGTGCAGGGTGATGCTCAGCTCCAGTTCTTAGGTCTGTTTTGGCAGGCAGAGACCGAATTTTCTATTTTACAGAATTTTCAGTTACAAGCCAATTAAAAATAAAAAGTTCTAATACCGGGTTCTCCTCTCGGACACTCTCATTTCATGCCAGTTTTTTCCCTAAAAGCAGCTATTATTAATACAACTCTAGCTAAATAATTGTTTGTGTCACTTTTATTTAATGTTCGTCTTCCCTGACAGACTGTGCCTCCCAAGAGTTCAGAGGCAATGTCTGTCTCAGTGACCACGTACACCCAGTTTCCTAACCAGTGACTGCTGGCATTCAATATTAATTTTTTTAAAAAATGAGTCTTTGATTATCCAGTTTGTTCTCTGAGGGCACCGGATATCAGAAGAAAGCCAAGTTGCTAAAAATCAATATGCTGAAATGAACAATATACAAGGCCAGTTTGCCAGAAGCCAATTTGCCAAAAATCAATGTGCTAAATTTACCAAAACATTTTTTCTCTTGCAACTGTTTTTGAAGTTAATGGAAATTCGTAGTAGATTGAGTGGTTTTAACAGCTTTTGAAGATTTCAGAGAAGCTTTAGGTGACTATTTTTTCATTTTGTCATGTGAGCAGTATTTTAGTGAATGTTCACTTTATTGAGAGTTAGGAATTATACAGTGATTTAGACTTCCACTGAATAGGTTTAATATTAAGATAAATTTGACAGTGTCCTGTTCTCTCGAGTAATCTCATCTTTTTTTCCTTTCTGCTGGTTTGGACAGTTTTCACTCTCATGTCGAATCCATCTGTCCACTGCTACCAAGTTGATATATACTATTTATTATATATCCCAGTTACTAGATAATAACAAATTAACTTATTTTGAGAAGGCCATTTCAGATTTCTTTAGCTGTTTGTAATGTCATTTTCTATTATTTTTGAGTTTAACCATTGTTATACTTTCAACTAGAGTGACTTAGTCTTAATTTGGTGCTTCTGGCAAGTCACTTGTTAAATTTTATCATGTCATGTGTCCAGGGATTGCTTCAAGCACCTGAGTCTGTCCAGTTCCTGAATGTCACTTGAAATATTTTAAATTTTAGGCATTTTATCATTCTTTTATTAATGACTCAATGGGCATATCAGCTTAATATGTGTATTTCTAACATTTAACAATCAAAATTTCACTATTTTCTATTGATATGGTTGTTTTAGATCTTTCCTCAGCAAATTCATATTTATGATGAATATATGGGATACCTGAAATTGTGCTTGTTGACTACAAGATATACTCTTCTGAATATTAAGCATTTTGATAAGATTAAACCACCTGTGACCATCAATTTCTGAGAAATTGAATATCCCTTTAAAATGCTAGTATAAATATAGAAAAGGAAAACCGTGAACTAGAGCTTCCCAGAAATTGCCATAGCTGTTAAAACAACTCCATCCAACGTGAAGTTCTGTAAATACTATAGTTGGTATTTTAGTAAATCTGATGACGTCACTTAGAGCTCTAGAAAGCATCATTGTTTCAGTCATGAAAAATTAAAAAATATTACAAAAATGTTTAAAAGCTGTCTACTTATAGAAGGATAATAGGGAGACAGAAACTCCAATGTGGCACCCTGACAAGGCCTGTGCCATCATTCCACTCCTGACCCAATAGAAAAGCAATTTCTACATAAATGTATTAACCTGAGGATTATAGCAGAGAAAGGGATGTCTAATTTGAAGAAAAATGTAATAGCTCTTTATCAGTCTAAGTGTGCTAAGAAACTTGCTTAGTACTTTTATTAGAAGAATCTCAATTGTATACGAGGCAACAGATTTCAGAAAGCAAATGGTCACGTAAGATATGTTTTAAGATTCTAGACTTCTATATCCATAGAATCGGTTTTAAAAAAAAGAAAAACTTCTAAAGTAATAAGGAAGTTTTTTTTTCTTAAATAATAAGTATTTCTCTAGAGATACAAAGTATGAAATAGGCTAAATTTGGATTGTATCATATTTCTTCTTTTTTGTAACAATAAATTGTTCACTTTTATTCTAGTATAAAACACATGTCTCCAATGAAATGTTAATAGGGAAAAAATTGGGACTGTTCTACTGAAATACACATCAGGAAATTGGCAGAAAAAATAAAAATAATCAGCTTATAAAAAAATAAAGTAAGAAGTAAAACAAAGTAAGAAGGTCCATTTTCTTTTTTTTTTTCTTCTATCAGATAACTTGGAAGTGGACATTTTATTGATACCATCACAGTGAGATCTGTGTTTGCAGAAAATGGATGCCCAGGGGCAGGGAGAGTCAAACTGAACACTGCACTTCGATTAGGTAGTTGAGAGATGGATTTTTTGGCATGAGACCCAAGCTCGAACCTAAAGAAGATTTTCAAAGTTGGACTGTAAAAGTTTTAATAGCTGTGGACAAAGGTCTTTGGTTCTGACAGGGTTCGTGCCAGCTGCCAGTGGAGTCAGGGGTGGTTTTTCTGGCAGGCCCTCGACATTCTATTTTCCTATCCAAGGAGGGGTCCTTTCTCAAGGACAACTGGCACTGGGATGATGATCTCACAGTTTTAAAAAGGTTGTGAGATCGTATCTGGTGATTTCTGATACCTTCTGATTTTCCTTTTCATGGGTACCTTAACCGAGATTGTGGATTTCATAAATTTCTTTTTTAACATTAGCCAGTGAGGTTTAGGGTGTTTTTCCCATTCTTGTGTCTTGGGTTTCTTGCATTCATATGAATACTTTGGTCTACTCTTGAACTTTTCCTGTTGCTGTGAGACAAGTTCTTGCTGGCAAATGACCAGAATCAGACTATATTAATAAATTCCTATATTATATAGTTGATTCTCAATTGCACAATATGGGCTAACCACACCACTATAATTTTATTTCCACCTTGTGTTCCCCTTAGTCCCCAGGCTTTGAGCTCCTATTTGATAGTGTGTACTTTAGGAATAATACAAAGCAATCTTTTTTTTTTTTTTTTTTTAAGAAACAGGGTCATGCTCTGTGGCCCAGGAATGCAGTGGTGTGATCATAGCTCACTGAAGCCTCGAACTTGTGGGCTCAAGTGATCCTCCTGTCTTACTCAGTTTCCTAAGTAGATAGGCCTACAGACACTCGCCACCTGCCTCCCAAGTAGCTGGGACCAAGTAGTGTGTACCATCATGCCCCTACAAAGCAATCTTCACGGTAAGTAAATCTACAGCAAAAGCCCAAAGCAAAATTTAGACAATTTTAGCAAGAACTGCTGTTATCCCTGTCTACTTCCAGTGGGGTAATTAATTCAGAGTTTAATACACATGTAATACTATGATTGTGTGTATTTAACAATACCCAAATTATCTTCATCATGGGACTTACTTTACTTAAAATGGAAGGGATAAACTGGATAGCACCACACCAGATTTAGTTGGATTGTTGTACCTGATAGTAAAAACAGCCACCAAATTTTGCAGCTCTTCCTGTCAATAGGTGAATTGTATTTCTTTCCCCTGTGGATCTGGGCTGGCTTGGTGACTTACTGTGACGGATAAAATGGTGCCTAAGTGACATAGTACAAGTCCTGATTCTGAGCCTTAAGGGGCTTAATAGTTTCTGCCCTTGCTGTACTTGGAAACCTGAGACCACTATGTGGCCAAGAGAGAGGAAGAGAGGCCACATGGAGGAGAACCGAGTGCCTCAGAAGATAGCCTCCCAACTGCGAGACATGTGAGTGAGTCTATCCTAGGTCATCAACATGCCTTCTCTCCAGATGACCACAATCTCGTGAAAAGCCCGGTAGAGATCAGCTGAGCCAGTTCAGACAAGAACAATAACCCAGCAACCCACAATATTGTGAGCTACATAAAATGGTTATTAGTTTAAGCCACAGGTTTTGTTACACAGCAATAGGTAACTGATACAATTGTGCTTTATACTTTAGACCTTTGATCCCTACCACAACGGAACTCAACAAACAACTGCTGATTGGCAAAAGCATCAAGGATGCAGCATTTTTATCTCATAAGCCGCAGCCACAGCCACAGACAAGACATAACTTTCAGAACATTCCTTAGACAATTGATGTTTTAACCTTTAATATTGCAATTGCTATTTGTTTCAACTATTTATTAGGATCATTGAAGCCTCTATAAGTACATGTAAATTAAACCATTATTTCATTGCTTCACTAGGACAGTTTTTTTAAAATTAGCTTTATTGAGATATAATCTACATACCATAAAGTTCATCTGTTTAATGTGTGCCATTAAATTATTTTTAGTATATTTACAGAGTTGTGCAATCATCACCATAATCTAATTTTAGAACATTTTCATCACCCCAAAAAGGACACAGGTTTTTAGCTCATATTTTTCTACTATTGATATCTGATAAAGCCCTCTAACCTTCCACTTCATTTATTTTTTGCATCAGCCTGATTTGTCCATATTGTAACACAAGCAGTGTGCCTTGTTACTAAAAACAAAGCTATGGCATTTGGAATCCTGGACTATTGCACAAAAATCCTAAAGGGATAACAAACACTGTGTTCAAATATCATTTGCATTAAGGGAGCTTATGTAGTAGATTTTGAATTTGAAATACTGGTACAGTTAAATAATAATTCATTTTATAAAAATATAAAAAATAAGCAAATTTAGATGGCTATTAAGACACTATTAAGAAAGATGAGAAAAGTTCCAGAAGCTGGAATCTGCAATTTGGAAATGGAGATGAAGAAAATGGGATGAATGAATACAGTTGAGGACGTGTGGCACATTTCTAAAGTGTTAGAAAACGCTTCATCACTCTTTCATCCAGTGTAGAATACTGTCAAATTCCAAGTCCTTGTTCATCACCAAAGCCTTCAAAGTTCAGTATCTTAAGATATGCTTTTCAATGAACATGTATCTCCAATTGTATGGTAAAAAAAAATGGCAGGAAAATAGATTCATTTTACAGAAAGGAATTATATAGCCCACCTTATGTGAACCCATCTATCCCTTGAAGAAAAGGTTAGCTGGATTAAATTTTTAAAGCACTTTATATTATAGGTTAAAATGTTGATATTAGCAATGATTTCTTACTTTATTTTCAGTGTATCAAGCTCTAGGTAAAAGAAGATAATCAATCCCAGAGATTCAAAGATATTAAAGTGCTCCTGAAGATCAATTAGTAATTATTCCACAGCAATGTTTAAA
Organism: Lepilemur ruficaudatus; assembly: GCA_963574885.1. Classification (NCBI taxonomy): domain Eukaryota; kingdom Metazoa; phylum Chordata; class Mammalia; order Primates; family Lepilemuridae; genus Lepilemur; species Lepilemur ruficaudatus. The sequence continues at coordinate 44,679 of CAUYRT010015524.1, read as the reverse complement.
GCCTGAGGGTGAGGCACTATGTTAAGGAGTGAGAAGATACAGATGGAAATCAACCCTTTACTTTAAAAGATATCCTCCAGGGGATCTCTAGAAAGTGGGTGCATTTCAAATTCTAGATCCCTATATCCTATGAGCTCTGGTCATAAATGACATCAATCAAGCCCCTGTGGTATGGAAAAAATCCCCAGGAGAGAGCAATGTGACAAACATTTATTGAGCCCTTAAAATGTACTATGGGAGACATAAGGGTGAAGAACACACCACCCTGATGGGACAACCTGACAGTGTTGCTCAGCTTTTTCCGAAGCACAACATTTCCCTTAAACAGTAGAAGGACAATGGGAAGTCAAGTCTTACTTGGATTTTTTCCTCAGGATTAAGCATCCATACCTACTTCCAAAGAAGCCTTGAGGAGACTTCCAGGGAAGACATAAATGTACATATACATTGACCCTCCAGTATCCATGAGTTCCACATCCATGATTCAACAAGCTTGGATCAAAAATATTCAGGAACAAAAGAAGTATCTGTGCTGAATTTGTACAGACTTTTGTTTCCTGTTCTTATATCCTAAACAATACAGTATAATAACTATTTACATATTATTTACATTGTACTAGGTGTTATAATTAATCTAAAGATGATCTGAAGTATAGTGGAGGATGTGCACAGGTAATACGCAAATACTAAGCCATTTTATTTTATATAAGGGACCTGGGCATCCATGGATTTTGGTATCCAAGGGGTCTACTGGAACCAATTCTCCATGGATACTGAGGGATGCCTGTATATACATTGAAAGAGATGGCCTTACAAACATAACAGGAAAACACCTAATCCCACAATTTCCCCAGTAATGGTTAAAGATCCTATGAGTTCTCTATCACATACCCTGCAGGAGTTCTGTTTTGCACAACTTCTTAAGAAAGCTGAATATAAATCTCTCTTTCAAAATTGTTTTTTTGAGAATATGCTTTTACAGAGTTCCTAAGTAAACAGCAGAATGAGCCACAGACCTCAACCATATCTCAAGGACAGAGTCACATCTCCTGTGATAATCCCTTCTCCAAGGAAAGGCAGGAAACCAACTCTTAGACTTTGACATCCTTGCAGTTTTAATCTACCTGCTACCACTTTTGTTATAAACTGACAGCCATCACTATTTTTTTCTCTCTTCGTCCCCCTTAAATTTAGTGAGCCATGTGGCCTTGCTGCTGGCACCCCCACACTCCCCCTGCCTTCTTTGGAATGCTGTGCCATGCCATCTCCCTGCTCTTTTTCCCTTCTCTCTCTCTCCCTCCCTCTCTCCTCTAAAAGGCTGAAATAAACTTTTAACTTTTATGTATTTTTTTTTGGTGTTAAAATAATACTTTATTTAAGGACACTGAAATCAGAATTTTATATAATTCTCTCATGTCACGAAATATTCTTCTTGTTTTTATGACCATTTAAAACTGTAAACATCATTCCCATCTCACAGGCTGCAAAAGCAGGCAATGGACCATAGTTCACCAGCCCCCTCTTTAAATCAGTTTTTAAATAATTTTTTTTAGTTTTTTTTATTTCAGCATATCATAGGGATACAAATGTTTAGGTTACATATATTGCCTTTGCTCCACCCGAGTCAGAGCTTTAAGCATGTCCATCCCCCAGATGGTGCACACCGTACCCATTAGGTGTGAATATACCCATCCCCATCTCCCCACTCCCACCTGCCTGACTTTTAACTTTAATATCTTAATTTCTGCTTGAGAAATCTTTCTCCACCCATGCCGTGAGCACCTACTAGTTTTTCCACCCTAACATGTATCACTAAAAGAAAGATAAGAGCAGAAGGATAATATGAGAAAATCTAGGGTAAGGGAATCTACAATTTAACACAAGAGTTCACTCTGTAATAGTTGGCTGAACTCCTCATCTAATAAAGGAGCAGATGCCCCCTACCCTAGCTCTAAACTCTGAAATGACTGTCGCATGGGCCTCTCCTCTGTTACTCACTAGTAACAGAGAGAACCATGTTCTGAGCAGCACGTTCACAAAATACTAAGAGATAGGTGTATGCAGCAGTGTAGTATAACAACCTCAATAAAAATCAAGAACATAATATTGTAAAAATATTTCCATGGAAAGCCAGAGTACTCCAATCCAGGTATATGGTATTCTGGCAATGGGACTTGATACAAGGCTAACATTTCTCACCCACACTTTTGGAGGTATCAACTGATAGGAAATGCAGAGCAGGTGATTCAAACTTAAGACTGTTAGAATTAAAAATTGAAGATCATTAGAATTGCAGTGCAATTGTTCTTGCAGTGCAAGTGTAATGGGACTCTAAACATCAGAATTAGATACAGCAAAACTAATGTTCACTTGTAGAAGTTCATTCATACAGACATTTACTGAGCACCTACTATGTACCAAGCACTACTCTAGAGGCTAGAGATTCAATGGAGAACAATATACACTTGGTCTTAGCCATTACTGACTTACAATCTGTAAAGAAAGGAGAAGGTAGAGAAATAAACAAGTACTTAGAAAAAAGGATAATTTCAGATGCTAAGTGCATCTTATATAACGAGTAATAACAAGTTTTACTACATTTTTCAGTTTGACTGCTGACAGTTTGCAGGCCCCACCCCACTCCCTTCTCTGTCTGCCCCACATGTAGGCATGCTAAGAAAGCCCAGGTACTCCCTCCTTTAGTGCTGGCAGGGAGATCAAACCACATCAGCCCTAGCTTGAGCACAGGAACCCTCACCCAGCCCCATCTCCATCCGCCATATAACCCAAGCAGGTCTCCATTTCCCACTTTCTAAAGCCATTTTTGGATCAGCTTGGGAGCCCACCATGCTTTCCCTAGAAAGCTCATATGCAAGTAATAAACCCTTTCATACCCTCTTGGTGCATATGTGGCATTATGAGTCTTGATCTTCAAATCACAGTTTGGATGAAGAGTCCATCTCGCCATCAAGGAATGACCATGTCACAATGATTGCTGATTTCATCCTGATGAAGGGCTTCTCTATTTTTTAAGAGGTAAAGGATTGGTCCCAATGAGCCAATGAGCCAAGTCTTATTAACCTATGTTCTCATCACACTGAGCACACAACCTACATATCCCAGGCTCTGAAGGAATGGTTGTAGAAGTGAGCTAAAATTAATTTTAAGAACAATGGAATAGATAAAGCACAGGAGTTAAAGAACAGAAAAGATCTGTCATAAAACATTTGGAAAAAATCTTCCATATATGTTCATACGTCTTCTCATAAAACATCCACATTTTTCAGCCATTTTAAACACAGCAGTATCAAACTGAGGTCCCTTGTCAGGTGGGTGACAAAATCATTCCAGATAATTCTGACATTCTAATAATATAATTCACCACCAGATCTGTAGGAGGTGAGTCATCAGGAGCCTTCTGACAGATCTGTGAGAGGATAACACTGCTCACCTTTGAAAGTGCAACGCACACACCCACAGTTACATGGATGCACTTTAGCTGAAGTGCTGAATTAGGTTCTCCCACTGCAAGGCAGACAGGTCTATTTGATGGATATTGCTGTTTTTCCTAGTCCTCAAAGTGCCCTTCTGCTTTTGCATCCACTGAGCAAAATACTTACTGAATATGCTAAGACTATGCTAGGTATTAGGCACAATGAAGCATGCAGGGTTTTTTTGTCTTGACGAAAGAAACTAACAGTAGTTGATATATTGTTATATGAAAGGCATTTTGTTAGTCTCTCTACATATACTTTCTACATAGCCCTTAAAACAACCGGATGAGGTGGCTGTTTATTGCCTCCATTTTACAGCTGAAGACACTGACACTATCATAGAATAAGAATTTGCTCTAGATCATTCAGTAAATATATGGCAGAATCTGGATTCAAACCCTGGTCTGCCTGAACCTATATCCAGCCTCTTTCCACCAATAGTGCTCCATGTCAGCCTGCAACAACGGGTTTCTTCCAGCTGTGCAAATGTTCCATCAGTTATTATTCTCTGTAGGAACATTAACGTACTCTACAATCATAAAAGGAAACTGCCCTCCCTTCCCCCAAATGAATCTCTTTCTTTCTAGATTCCATTTCTACACAATAACAATTAGGTTGGGATGATGTGTTCATCAGACAGAGTGGCCCTGGTGAGTGAATTGCCTACTCCTCAGTGTCAAACCCCAAAAACACATCAACTACAAGAAAATTAAAATATGTAAGTCCAACTCACCTGTGCTAGAAACACCGCAGTTGCCATAGAGATTATTACAACATGTGGAGTCAAGAACTTCATGGAGACGAGTAAAAACTAAAATAATGCAAATTTACAACAAAAAAGGAAAAAAAATGAATTTTGTCTATTTTTCCAGAAAATCCTTATGCAAGCCTTCTTTTCTGTACTGGAAAGTCAAAGCACAAGAGTAGATCACTCCGGAGATTATAGGCTGATGGTGAATGAGAAAGAGCTAATTAAGCGGGTAGCAGCTGGCAGGATGATCATGTGGCGTCATTTAAAGGGAAGAAACAGAAGTGAAGCCGACCAATCTTAGGATGTCTGTGCAGGTCTGCTACTGAACACCAGCTTCTGACCTCCCTGCCAAAGAACAGCCCTTGTTCCTCCCGCCACGCTCCCATTCAGTCACCGAGTTTTGTCCATTTGCCCACACCTTTTATCTCACTGATATCCCTAACCTGCATTTGGGAAGCCATCCCCTCACCCCTGGATCTCTTCCTCTTAACTGGCTCGCCTGATTAGTCTCTGTCTAACTCCAAAGTCCTCTTTCATCAGACAAATTATCTCGGTATGTGACTTTCATGCCGACCTAACTTCCTTGGCAGTTAGGCCACTCTTGTCAGTCTCCCAAGGGTGCCACTCGCATCTCTCTTTATGTCTCTGCGTAAATCACAAGATTGTTTCTCTTCTTATCCAAGGCCTAGGTCAAGTCTCTCCTCTTCCTGGTAAGTCCAGCCCTTAACTTCACAGCACATACAAGTTGCTTCTCACAGTTGGGCACAGAGTTTTATTAGGTATTGTCCTGCAGTTAATTAGTGCTTCACTTGGGTTACTCCACTGCCCCAAACTGCTTTAGGGTAACCTTGAAGGTAATTATGATGTTTTATGTGCTAGAAGCACTTATGTGTGTGTGTATGCATGTGTGTGTGTCTACAGTTAATTATTATTTATTTTATCAACCATGTGCTGTTAACCAAATCTCACACCAAATATTTGCATATTCTCCTGGCAATTTACATTGATTTAATGTCTGTTTAAACATTCCAAGATGTTTTATTACATTTCTTGATAAATTAGATTTTTGCAAAGTAGACTAGTTGTCCCATAAGCCCCTAAATGAGATATTAAGAAAAAGTTAAATATTTTGTTAGGTAACCCCAACTTCTCTTTTTAAAGAAGCAATAAAAATAAAATAACCATGACAAGCATTTCTAGAACAATTTGGTATTTCCCTTCATAAATTGTTCATTCATTCATTCAACTAAATAGTTCCAGAATGCCTATTAGAAGCCAGGAACTGTGTCAATACCAAGGATACCAAGGATATTATTGGTATTAAAACTGCCTGTATATAATTTTCTATTAATCCTGGAGGAAAACGAAACTTCATAGGAGAAAATAGGTGGAAAACTGCCAGATATTCCAAAATCTAGTGATAGGCTGAGGGACAAACTGGGTTGTCCTGATAAAAAACTTGTTCCGGGTCCTTTTGATTTCTATTCCAACCTCTGCCATAGATCAACGTTTGACTGAGGTTGGTCAGAGCTATTTAATTATCCTAGATCTCAAAATTTCTTTATTTGTCTTCCTTTTTGTGTGTTGGGGGATTACTATGTTGGATGGCTTGGAGGATAGACATTGGGAAAGCCAGTACACTGAGCCACTGAATTTTAGTGTGGGAAGTAAAGTTTTTCTGCTTTTTAATGAATTCTTGGACAAGGCAATGGCTTTGCTCCAAAAATGTCCTGCTGGAGTGGAGGATTATCTTACATGGGTCATTACACTTCCAAGCTTTAAGCCTCAGAATGAGCATTAAATTAAAATTCCCTGCACCTAGTAGGCAGAACATTGTGACACTCAAAAGATGTGAAAGTGCTAAATGAATTCTGAGCAATAATATTATCACCACTGCATATTTATTGAGTTCAACAGGGTGTTAAGTACTGTACAGATAATACAAGCAGTCTATGAAAAAAAAACAGCAATAGTCTTAAAAGAACTCTCCCATTCATCTGCTTGAGGAAAAGACACTGTAACTAGACTTGTTAGAAATGGTCTCCTCTTTTCAAAAGTATCCTCAAGGTTCTTTATGCTTTTGTTTGATTTGAAAGTGGCCGATTTTCTACAGTTACCATTTATGAATGTGGCCAAGTCTCCCAATTTCAAAATTACCATAAGAATGCTGCAGGCTTTAAACTGAAGAACTTCATCCCTTTGCGACTAGAAATTACGCACTAGGTTTTCTGGGAAATCTTAAATAAATCAGTTGTAAAATATGATATACATACTATTATGTTTTTGATTCAACTGGGAAAATATGCATTTTCAAAATTAATAATATTGGCCTTTTTAACTAGCCTTCAATTTTCTGAAAAATGCAACATTTGAATCCCAAAAGAACTTAAATAGTTTAGTTTTAAATTAAAGAGTGCAACTATTGAAAGTTAAAGCACAGAGCAAATTTCCTAGTTTTAAACAAATCTAGACACAAAGAGAGAAAAGGTAGAACATACCCTGTATGTATTAATATATGTAAGAACCAATATGCATGTGGATGAGCACAAAGAATAACTTTGCATATCCAAAAATTAATTGAGTTTCAGAATCCTGACTTACTTTATTTAAATACCAGCCCATCAGGGTTAAGAAAAAAATTGAGCACTTTAGAGAAAATGGGTTATAAACTGTCATTGTTGAGTTTAGTGTTCTGACAACTTTGAAAGTAACTACAATGTAATTTCCCAAGTTGGTAGCTAAAATAATGAAACATCTGGATGCCATTGAAATGCATGACAATCAAGGAGAGAAGAGAAAAGCAGTAGGAACAATGCTTTCCCCCTTGGCTTATAATTCTTTGCAGTTTTGAACTCTTACACCAAGCCTCAGTTGTGGCAGTCAAGGGCAGCTCCTTTCTCAAAGATTCACCTCCCATTCCTAAGATCATTGAGTCCATCTCTGGGCCTACTTATCTCTTCCAGCAGCTGTACTTTCCACTAGCTTACCTTAAGATTAAGTCTGCTATGTCAGACCCTGGGCCAGAACACCTGTATGAAACGGTAAGCTGTGTGCACTGTTATATGTAAATTGGTCGGAGGGCGGAGTTCAAGCTTGCAAGCCGGGGCAGGGCTTTGGAAACGTATGCATCTCCAGATAACACCGTTTATTGAGCAACTGCAGAGTCAAGCATTCTGTCCTTCTGGGGGCAAGTAACCCTAGTGTGATGACAGAATGAAGTTACACTGTAAGAGGTCCAGGTACATTTGTCTTTCCAGCTGGCAACCTTATAGATGGTGCTTCCCTTCTACGGTTTCTGAACTGGTCTTGTCATCGGTTAGGTGTCTACAGTTACATATTTATGTTCTTGGAAATATCTGGGCATAGGCCTAGCTAGGTAAAGCTTCTCCCAGATAAGAACTAATTGTAAAGATCAATTGAGATTTGTTTTTTCCTTCCTCTATCTAAACACAATGAAGAGAGAAGACCATTTTTTTTCAATTCAATTCAGCCAATGCTTACTCATAGTCTAATAAGTATAAACTCAGTGCCAAGAAGAAAACGAAAATAGTTACTAAGGACCTTGTAATCTACGGTCTCTCAACAGACTCATATTCATGAATTATATACTACTTTATGTTTTTACCCTCAAAAAGGGATATTTCATACATGCATATTATTTTTCTTGCCCTCCCTTACTGAAAACCACATTTCAAGGTTGTCTGAAAGTGGAGTTTCTCTGAGAGCAGAGATGACTTACTCTTGGCATGCTCACTAGAGCCTTTCCAGAGTCCCTTTTACCGAACAGCTCAAAGTTGGGCCTGATGGGGGATGTGTGGAGGGAGTCGAAGGCTGCTCTTCCTTCTCCTGGTTCTACTTGCATCATCTGATGGGATTTTGCTTTTAAACAGGGGAAAGCATATGTGTCCTCTCAAAGACATGTCAAACCTCAGCTACAGTTTGGTTTGGATCCTTTCCCTCCTTTTACACTACAATGTGTCACCAGTAGAGAATGCAGGCAGCTATGCCAAATGTGAATGTCACTTGCGTGCCCACATTTGGCAAATGTTTATCCAGATCTTTAATTCGAGATTTAAATAATCCATCATCTAGTAGATGACTTCTAAGGTACTATTTAGCTCTGAAATTTATGATTCTGTAGTATTTACTTGAGCTTTTGTGAAAAGATGCTTGTATCATTTTGCCTTCAATGAGAAAATGTTACAAGGTAGAATGTTAATCTACACTGGAAGAGAAGGGAGTAGTTCATATTTGTGGGCAATCTGTTCAGATATCTAAGGTTACATAATTAGGTTAGATGTTCAGGTTTCTGATATAATTTCCCAAATGACTTGAATTAATAAGTAGCAGGGCTTTTTTTGAAATATTTCAGAGATATTTATATAAAAATGTTCTTACACTATATCATTTTTCCTTCAATAAGTGAATACTGCAAGGTAGAATATTGCAATTCCAGCCAAGGGATGGATTTTTGCTCATATTTGTGTGTAGTCTGATCCAATGTCTGAAACAATCTGCTAAATTACATTAGGTGATGTCCCAGGTCTTTCTTTCAGCTGATCCACAGGCAGAAAATAGGATTATTTAATGGCCTGAAAGTGGGTACCAAACCAACCCTATAGAAGTGAGAATAGGGGTTGTAGAGGGCTGCACTGCAACCGTACAGTCCTCTAGAAAAAGTGATGGGTGGTCCTCTAATACAAACCCTACCACAGATTGCTATTTAATGAGATACCATACAACCAAAAAAAAAATTGCATACTGAATGTGAATTTATTAATATAGAAAAATTTCCACAGTAAGTTCATAAACAAAAAAGCTTACAAAATATGTACAGTATTACAATTTTTGGAAAATTGTATGCAGGATTATATGAAATATATGTGTGTATATACATAAATGCCAAAAAAGGTTCTGAAAGATTATGTACCAAAATGTAAAAAGTGATCATCATTGCATGGGGAAGTTATGGGTGTTACTAAATTTTTCCTATTTGCTTATTTTTATGACTTTGTCTTTCTTTTTTTTACAATGAGCATATATTATATTTTATATGTTTCTTATACATCACAGTTACATGTTTCTAATTATAATTAGAAATAATTGTATTTTAAAAATCCTACCATAGGCACTGTGTAATTTCTAAAAGAGAATTTTTGGAATAGATTCCAATTTTCTCCCTTTCACTGAGGTATATATACAAGTGCTTTAAACCATTAGAAATTGAGTTCACTCTTCCTTACACGTTGATGTCCTTGTGATATGACAGGAACTTTTAAATGACTTGCTCCTGGAAGCATCATTTTAGAAGATGGGTAAATGGTTTTTTTTTTTTTTTTTTGCATGTATCAAAACACACATCATGGGTCTGTCACGGCTTTGCACAGAGAGATTTGTAATTCTTCAGAGGTTGAGCAAGCATGCCCTGGCTACTGCTGATAGAGACAGAACAACATCTCCTGTTGTAAAAATGCTAAATAAAAAAACCCATCATGTTCTCTGGCTGAAACCAAACAAGCGCATCTGTAATTCCTGCATACCTCCAGAGCCTGTCTACTGTTGTTATGTCTCCCTGCCGGCAAGGCTATAATGTTGTGTTAAATTTAACTGCAGCCTTTCTGACATCTTCACCTAATGAGAAGAAGTCTTTAGGCCTTAGGATGCTAATGACGGAACATGTAAAGTTGAGACTTTGCCAAAATTATTTTCAGTGGGAGGGAGCCTCCACATACCATGAAGAAAAAAATTCAGTCATTGGTATCCTATGGAGTCAAAAGTTGCTTTCACATAGTTCAATTTAAAAACAAAATAAGAACAAATTAAGTCCTTAGCTATACAGAAAAGGTCAGAAGACAGTCTGGACTGCTAGGAACCCTCTGCTCTGTGGGTACTGGTTGCCTAGTTTAAAGTGCTTGCCTTTGTATGGCTTCTTAAGAGGGCTACTAATGAGCACTTATACATTTTATAAAATATTGACTTTGTCATATTTTATTTGAAAGTAGTCGCTTTAAAGTATATTTTAGCTCAATTACATAACAGCAAAGTATACATTAGCCTGGAGCTTAGCCCCATGTCTCATTTTAAGATTTATCAGCATCTTTAAAAGTGTATAGTGGCATGCCAGGAATTATAACAGGATACCTCATGAAAAATCTAAGATCTTCCTTCTGAATTATATATTTATGACCTCCTGAGGATGATAGATTTCAGGTAGGTAAATGTGATTTAGGAACTGCTTTTAGGCTCCAAACATGAGCTGGGGTTGGCAAGCGGCTTGGTACAGGGATGCAGAGGGATGAAGCCCTTTCCCATCCTTCATGGCAGCTGGCATCCCAAGAGCCCTGCAAACCTCATGTGTACACACCTCTTCTGTGTGCTGAACCCTCTTTCTGTGGATTTTTGGACAGTACAGATCACTGTGTTCCTTGAAGCATGGATTATCTGGTTTGCGGGTCCTGGAGCCCTACATTTCAACTCAACCAATGTTCCCTGAGTGCCCATTATGTCCTCAGCATTGTTCTAGGTATAAGAAGAGTACTCCTCAGCTCTGGCCCTCCTTCCTATTGGTTACCTTCCCCAAAGGTGGGGCCAGGAAGGAGGAGGATGTGGAATCTCTGTGCAGCTCATCTTGCAGCTTGCTAAGACAGCTAAGAATGGCCTGAAGCAGAAGTGGAACTCGAAACTAGGGCTCTGATTTTTAAATTATGACATCTGTTGCTGGTATTAATATTAACCATGCTGTTGATCACTTCTACTAAGAATCTCCTGAATGCCCATACCCAGTTTATTATTTCTACACAATTGAGGTCTTGACATCTGAATGAAACACAAAAAAATTCCCATTGGGTGTTTAAATGTTAAATATACATACTGCATTAACAACTAAATAAAATTTAAACCTTTAAAGGAGTTATGATTCTGAGGGAAAGCTTGGGGGTTAGTGACAAGGTTGGGTAGGTCTGGAGATAGCTGATCTGGGGAAATTAGCTATCTGTCCCATCCTAGTCTCAAGACTAATTTACTGAACTCCTGGATTCTTGGGAATGCTGCCACTCTGCCATCGGAGCTTGTCTCCATCTCAGATTCTGGCTTAGAAAATCAGACAAAGGGACCGCAGATCCAACAAGAGAGCCCCACTAACCTTCACAGCCATGTCAGACCCATGTTTGACTCATTAGCCTACCTTAGGAGAATGAGCTGTTCCAACTTAACATGCTAGAATCCATTTAAATGAATGCTGGCTAATGGAAGCCAATAAATGTCTGAAATTTGGGGTTCTTCTTCAGGAAATTAAAGAAGAAAGTAATATTCTTTTGACTGTATACTATGCTTGAGGAATTTCTCTAGGCTCATTCACAGACGCCATCTTATTAAAGTACCATAGGTATATTCAACATCAATGAGCCAAACTATAAATACAATGCATAACATAATGCCTGAAGCACTCTGAATTTTGTCCTAGAAGACTGCCTTGGGAATCACAAGGAACAATTTTAAGCTTCTAATCATAATAGCTAACATAAATTAAACACTTAATATGTGCAGTACACATGCAACATGCTAATCCTATAAAGATTTACAAAATCTTATAAAGAAGGTTATTATTGTCCCAATTTTATAGGTAATGAAACTAAGGTTTAGATTAAGTAATATGACTCAAGGTCACACAGTGGCTAGATCTGTCTGTCTCAAAATCCTGTGCTTTAAGCATCTCTACTACATTTATAGCAGAGGATTAGTTTGATGTAAGAATTAAAGGGACGATCACAATTAGGACATTGCTTTATAAGAGAAGTTTTATTTTTCACTAAGTCTTCTTGAATAATTGTGCAAAATACATACAGTGCTATATCCAAAAAATAAAATAACCAAATTTAGTACGTTTTTGCAATTTTGAAGGAATTGATAGTATTTGTTCCAACATACCAACCTATTTTGCTTGGCTCTGACACCCAGAACCCTCCTGACATGTTTTTTTTACGGTCTTCTACATTCTAATGCTGACAACCCTCTTGGTATTTCACTAAACCAGTCTTGCCACGAAATAAATGAGGTTGGGAGCCCCTGATTTGCCACAAGAGCAAGTCATTTGAAAGGTCTTGAAACAACAGCTCATTTGAACAAAGCTGCCCACTGTAGGAGGAGGCAAGCCAAAGTAGTGTTTTCTGATTATTAACAGAAACACTTGAGTTGAATCTCATGTTCTAAACCTGCTGCCATAACATTTTTTATATTCCCACAGACAGACTTAATAAGTTCTCAACTGGGTCATACACATCTGGTGTTAGGCATGGGCTTCGGTGGTTTCTGAAGGGCTCAAATGAAATTACACCGGACAGATCATTCTGCAGCTCAGAGAGTGTGTGGCACAAAATAAACTAGGAAAGCAACACAAAGGAAAGAGGGAAAAAGGAGCCATGGAAGCAAAGGGCAAAGGATCAATTTATCATCACTGCACTACAGGGAAGGAGCCAGTATGGGCTCCCGGGATGTGCCATTCACAGTTGGGAGTTCTCGTGACTGTTCAGAGCCATGCAGAAAACTCCACACCTCTTCTTTGAGAAGGGATAAGCCATTTGTGCAATATTAGCCCTTTTGGGTAATAGGTCCCCTCCCCCCAGCCCCAAGAACCCCAGCCCCAAGAACCCAACCAGAACTTGGGGATGTTACAACTGCTTGGCCCAGAAGACTTAAAGGAAGCAGCAGCATAGCACCACATTCAGAAACCATTCATAAGTGAAAACAAAGCAGAGCCTCAGCTTCCTACAGCTTGTGTGCACAGCTCAGCAAGCTGTGACCTGCCCGGAGCAATGATCTGCCCGTGCAGCATTGATGAGCAGAGCAGTTCATGCAGCTCATTTCCATCTCTGGGCTGAGCCCCTGCATGGGAGGACCTCCCTAGCTCCAAGTGAACAAGTTTCATCTACTGTTGCTCTACTAATTAGTGTTCAGATTTAAGGGGAAGCAAAACAAAACCTTTCACAAACAGGTGAATTAGAGGTGGTTATTTATGGAATCAAAGCTTTTTTCCAGACAACTCTCCTAGTATATATAAGTATTTGCCTGTGGATTACCAGGGTAACCAGGGGCATGGATAAGCAAAGTTAAAAAGTGAAGAACTAGTGCTGGCAGGAAACAGCAGATGAAATGCCCAGGCAACTCCATGTAATCCAAGGACCCAAAGCCCTCCCCCACTTTCCTCGGTTCAGACAGAGACGGTGTGAAAATGGACCTGAGCTGAGATCTTAGCTGAGTCCTCACATGCTGTCATTTCCAACCTCAACAGGTCTTCTAAGAGGCAGCCACAGGCTCATCTCTTATTTTGTTATGGGCCCAAAGGGCACAGTTTGAAAAGATGTCGGGTAAAGACGAGACAAGAAACTAATTCCATTCCACAAAATATGTGAATTACTTACTTCATGGTGAGAAGATCACAAATTATGAGGCATGTAAGAAATCTCCCTTTCTATCAAATGTTATAAAACAGGGGCTCATTGGCTTCCAGTGTTAAAAAAAAAAAAAAGAAAAAAAAGTTGTCAACATGTAATAGAAAGATTTAGAATGTAAACCGAATTTTATGGGGTTTTTTTGGGAAAAAAGACTTTCTGATGATACTGGCCTGCCTGGTTCTGTACCTGCAGCTGGAAGAGCCTCTTTAAAGGGAGCAGGTGGGACCACATACTTCCCCCTCCACCTGCCCCTACAGGTGCTATTCCTCTGAATTGCTCACCCAGCCCTGGGGCATCTTGCAATCTCTGCTTCGAATGTGCCAGCTCTGAGAATTACTATTTGCTTTGAAAAGTTTGTTTTTTTTAAGTGTTTGATTCAATATTTACCAGTCACCTGGGAAAATTAAGCAGTACATCTGCAATTCACACTGCTGGGGATGTCACAAAAAGAGCCCACACCAACCTGGACTGTTCCATAGGATTAGGAATGGCAACCCTCAGTCCTCCCCCATAGGCATTCTACCACCACCACCCCCCATCATCACTACCATAATCGCCACCACCACCATCATCACTGCCTCCACCACCATCACCAACACTCCTTAGAGTACCAAAGGCCACCCTTGACTAGCCTACTAATATGAGAATGAGAAAAGATGATTTGATTTGCCACCTTTCAATGGATATTTAGAGCCACATCTGTTCTATGAAGAGGGGAAGACCAATCGTGGATTTTTCTATGAAGTGGCTGCGTGATGCTGGATCTCTCTCCTCTCTCTTCTAGGTCTCAGTTTCTGTATCTATGTAATTGGAGAGAACAGTTTGGAAGATATGAATGAAACACAGCTCCTTGACGCCAAGATAGCAGCAAACCAAAGTGGCTCCCTACATAATCTGCACAGTTTAGTACTCTAACAGATCTTAGTGTGAAAGTCAAAGGAAAAAAACATATAGTAGGAAAAACACACTGACTCCAATAACATAACCTTGGCTCCTGGCCCAATGCCAGACCTTGAATAGGCATTTGAAAGCTTTTGAGAATGGAAGAAAAAACAGAAAGAGTGAATTGCCATTAACTTGCTGAAGTTGATACAATAAGAATGTTAACAATCAAGGCCAGAAAAGGGATGGCTGTGAAGACAGAATGGAAGGAGAGGGTGGAAGGAGGTCAGTCGCCATGTCACAATGTCACAAGGCACTTATTCGGCACAGCTGTGCATGGCGCTCTCCTGGGAGAGCTCTAGAACAAGAATCTGTGACCACCTCTCCTTCTGAGGCTAATGCCTGGGTGCATGCCACTGATTTTATGCATGGACAAGCCGTTTTTTTTGAGGGCCTATTGATATTCCTGAATATTTTTTTGAGGGTGGCAGAAAGAATTGCCTAATGAAAGAAACTTCCATTTTTCTTAGATTATAAAAATGCAGACTGTTTAATGGGTTGAAATGGGCCTGCAGTTCTTCTCCACCAGAAATGATCATCATTTTAAAAGCAGATGTCTCCCAAAGTAAGAAACCATTAAAGGTGTACACTCACCGAAGAAATCAATTTGCATCCTAAGGCAAGAGAAAATGTTACAAAAACTTACTGAAGAGCAGTATTTTTTCTCTCAGAAACTAAAACTATAAAAAGGGATGAGGATTTCAGACAGGAGGAAAAAACAGTCACATGAATTTTATCTCACAGAGGACAATGGATGAGTTTGTTAAACGGACAGATGCTAAATAATATACATTTCTACAGATCTAGCAAACCCTCTGTAATATGTTTTGTTATTTGTGCCAGCTTCCCCATAAAATCTTGCCGCGTTCCCGGGGCTGTTCCAAGTGGTATGCACACACACGACATAATTTCTCATCCTCTGTCTTCATGCTGGCTGCTGGGGCCTTGTCATCTTTTTTGATTTGCAAATGAAATACTCTGTTCTCTTTGGGAGACTTTTATCAGAACCAGCCAGCCCTGAACAGAGAAGCATTTCAAGATCAAAAGGGAAGCAAAATAATACTCTTTCAGCAAGCAAGATAAAGATTCACACACAATTAAGGCAGGACTATAGGATTATTTAAGTAGATATATCTTTTAAGAATAATCAAACTGCTATAAGCTAGTCAAACTACTGGAGCCAGTACAGAAAAAGAAGGGGAACTGACAAGGAGTTTGTTGAGGACAAGGGGAGGAGGAGGAGAGGGGAAGAAGAGGGGAGGCGGCAAGGCATGGGTGAGTGGGTTGTGTGTGCCAGGCTCTCTGTGCAGTTTATCTATGAGGTGGGTATGATAACCCCCATTTTACAGATGAGGAAAAAGAAGACAGAAGCTAACTGAACTTGGCAAAGCTCCTGCAGACGGAAAGAGTCAGAGCATTCCTTCTTTCTGTTTATAAACCCATGCTTTTCCCTGTGTGTTAATATCCCCTCTCCATGATCTCATTTAGGAGGTGAAGTAAAGGTCTCTTAATGTAATCATCCATTTACACCTTTATTGAGTGTCCCATTTCCAGGGTGCTGAACTAGATGCTCTGAATGCAGAGACGAGCCACATAGTCTGTGCTGACCGCGCCCACCGTTCGTAGAACGTATACTGCCCAACAGCTGGCATCCAGAGCACATTTCACCTGTCATTTCATCTACTCTTTATACCAACCCTAGCGTAGGAATTGTTATCCCCACTTTGCAGACGAGGGAAAGAGGGTCCAGAGAGGTTCAGCAGCCCATCTAAGCTCTGTGAGCTGTACCAAAATGTGATCACAGGCAGGCCTGAATTTAACACGCAAGCTTTCCCACACGCCTTCTATTCACTCTCTTGATAAATCAAGTTTCATGCCCACAGGGAGCTTAAACATCTCAGAGGTGAGAAAACAGTCCACACAAGTGATTAGATTATAAGAAAGAGTTAGCACATTTATTCCCTGTTTCTCAGCTGCCTTCCCTGATAATGAAGTAATCAGGGCCAGCGTCACAACCACCGAGCTAAAACATTAATTCGCTGTTTAGTTTATGGATCCATTATCAACTCTGCATCTACATGCTGGGATTAGCCTTCTGTCTCCTCTATAATCATAACTGGGTATCAAGGAATGCATATGACTTAGAGTAAGTGAGCTAAAAGCTCTGTATTTTTGCATTTGATGGTAGGGAGAGGAGATCAGGCCAATATTTTCACATAATAGACTTCCAAATCAGGCAAGAGTTAACATGTAGAATTCACCAAAGAAGTAATAAGTTGTACTTGTGAATTTGCCTACAGTTCTTTGTTGCTCTTATTGCTTTAGAAAGTCCTTTGGATTCTGATAATGACAACCCTCTTTTTATAGTCACAAATTTAAGGCAAATGTTCTACAGACTTAAAAATCCTTACAGCCCGTACACAGTCAAGCTAAATATCTTAAACCTATGTACAATGTCAGCAGCATACAATTAAAGTGCTTTCCATCGTGGGGGTAGAAAAGTACAAACAAATCACTGATATCACTATTCTCCTGGTTACCTATTCAGAAGTGTACCTGCCAGGTAAGCTTCCAAATGGGTCTTTTCAAGAAGAGTCAATTTGACTTTATTGGGAAGGAGAGAGAAGAAATAGAGGCAGAAGGTTAACATGAGTTTAAGAGGAGCACGTGGTTATCTTGGCATGTAAAGACTCTCCAGGAGGTTGATTACCCACACCCGGGCCTTACAACCCACAAAATCTATTGGCAGTTACAAAATTTGTGTACAACAGAGAACTCTACTGTGCACTCAGTGAAATTATTTTACTCGTTTTGTGTAGAGCTAAGTTAAGGCAGTATTCCTTCTGTGATCCATTTAGAAAAAAAGAAATGAATGTTGTTCAAGCTCTTGCAGCAATGTTATATAGAAAAAAAATGATGTGAATCGTACAATAGTGAGAGAAACAGAGTGTATGAGAGACAGAGAGAGAGAGAGAGACAGAGAGAGAGAGAGAGAGAGAGAGAGACAGAGAGAGACAGAGAAGTAGAGAGGGGGAGAGAGAGGGATTGAGGTTCAGCTGGTTTCTGAACCTTAGCAGGAGGTTTACTAAATGAAGCAGTGCATGTGGTAGGACTCCTGGGAGCTGGAGACGGCAACAGGGTGTGCTGGAGGCCAGGCTGGCATGATTCAGACGACCTACAGTTTTAAAAATATCCACTCTGAAGACTTTAGAAAAGCCAGTGTGCTGCTTGTTAGCCGGGATCATGATGGGATTTGTGTTATACAACAATTCGCTTCTTGACCCACTGCCCTCACCCTCCTTCAAACCACCATCACCTCTCACCTGGATCTCTATAAAAGCTTCCCCCTCAACCCCCACACCTATCTCTGCCCAGCAGGGCATCCCTTACGATGGCAGTCACTTCCGGCCATCCCTGCTTAATGGCTTTCCACTGCACTCAGGACAAAATGCAGCATCCTTGCTACAGCCCTTCATTTGCTTTTCCAACTTAATTTCCCGTCACCCCACCTCCTACCCTGCTCTGCATTATATCCCCCATTACACTGGCCTCACTTTTGTTTCATGAACACAGTCTTGGCATCATGTCGCCAAATGCACCAAATATCAGTGCCTCAAAAAGCCCTCCTAACCAGTCTACTGAATGTTGCCTACCACTCCCCGACTTTCAGACACTGTCGTGGAACTGTCTTGTGGTGGCCTCAGAGAGTTTCTCTCTGCAGTTATAGCATTTATTCCTTTATCATGTGCCTCCCTGCTCACTCTGTGTCCTCAGCACTTGGGGCAGTCCCTGAGATACAGGTTGAGTCCAGTGGTTGACACCTGGGGCCCCTCTTCATTTCAGTTGCCCGGAGCTACTATCCCTCTTGGAGCAGCGAGATGCAGTGAAATCTTTAGGAGGGTTCAGGTATTCTATCACCATATGATAATAATTAAATCACAATGATTATAACTACACTTTCCTGAGCATCTACTTAGCCTCAGACACTGGACTGGATGTTTTACACATATTTTATATTTTAATCTCCCAATAACCCTATGAAGTTGTTAACTGCTACGCTACCCTGCTTCCCTATGCAGATTATACCAGGTACACATTGACTATCCCCAATCCAAAGATCCAAAATCCGAAACTTTTTGAATCAGAAACTTTTGATTCAGAATCAAAAACTTTTTGATTTCAAAGCTTCAGAATCAGAAACTTTTTGAGCGCCAACATGATGCTCCAAGGACATATTTATTAGAACATTTTGGATTTTGAATTTTCAGATTAGGGATGCTCAATTAAGTGTGATGCAAATATTCCAAAATCCAAAATACTTCTGGTCCCAAGCATTTCTGATAATGTGATATTAAACTGTGCTGAGAAATGATGCTCTAGATCCCAATTTATGTTGGTTCCAAGTACCAAAATGTTACTGAGTATTTATGTAAGTCTGTAAAGGACATGAAGCCATTAAGGGTTCTTTTGGGAAGTGAATTCAAAATGCTTGGAAAACACTCTTCCGTTGTTTCTCTACCATAGATCGAACCTGTATCAGTCACACTCTGCACCACACACCCCCAGACAGCAGACCCCACCGTGCAAGGAATAAGGAACAAGGCAGTGAGTAATCTCAGCCAGGTTCCCCAGCTAGTGAGAGGCCTCCCTGCTTCCTGCTGGGAGGTAATGGGTTCAACTCTCTAGGAACACAGCCTTTCCAGGTGTCCTGGACTCTCTTCTGGAGAAGAAAGAAGCACATAAATATAATAATATGCTATTATTTTGGCAAATGTACTCTAATTCCGGACCAGGTAAGTACTGCAGCCCATTAATATAATTTTGAGAATAGAATTATTATAATTATTTTTTGGCAGCCTGGAGTCTTTTATCTTTATGAGATGATAGCAATGTTTTAAAAGGATTCTCATAGTGCTGCATAATAATTCCTTATTATGTGTAATGCTTTAAGAGTTTTGAAAATACTTTGATACAAAATATAAGGTTTGATTCTAATAGTGATCCCTTGAGGTATATGGGATAGTAATTATCTGCCAGATTTCACAGTGGGGGAAATTGAGGTCTAGGGCAATTAAGTAGCATCATCCAAAGCTTCAAGCTCATCAGGTCAGGGCAGCTCCAAGACCCATGTCCTGACTTCCAGTTCGGTGTTCTTTAAATAAGTCATTACTGGAGAACTGACTTAAAGGAGGATACCAGAAGAGATTCTACATATGATTTCATGTGTGTGTGGTGTGTGCGTGTGCCTGTGCGTGTGTGAGGAGGAACGGCGAGTTTCAGTATGTGGTTCTTAGGGATTAAAAGACCATTTTAGAAGCATGGACACATACAAACCCTTAACAAAGCCCTAAGTGCTAATCATTGTCATCTGTTCCATGCCACACTTAAATCACAGTGTCATACAAACTACCTAGACTTCAAGCTTCCCAATAAAGATACTCGATATGTATAGAAAGAATGTTCTGCAAAGCTCTTCCCTATCTATTTTCTCATCTCATGTGGGTTTTTTTCCCTCTCCAGAAATAATGCTCTTAGAGTTTATATTGCTGCTGTTTCTGTCTTAATGAATTATAGGAGTCCATTTTATGGCTTCAGAAACAGTCATCTCGGGCAATGATTCAACCAGCAGCCATCTCCCCGTCAAGCCTCTCCCCAAGACGAGAGAGGAGGAGGACAGCAATGCACTTCTTCGCCAATGATGTACTTTTGCTCCTTCCCTTCTTACATCTGTGTCCCAGCGGCTCACATGGCTCCGCTCCTGAACTTTCTTTTCTGATTATTGACAAAAGAGCCCTCAGTAGAGGCAGAGATGCTAGCACACCTGCCTGTGCGTAGCAAAAGGCAAAGGCTGCCCTATCAGCCTTGCTCTGCACAGAGGGGCACCTGGGGAAGAAGGCACCAGAAATCTCCAAATGCTGGACAAATCAGACCAAGAGAAACATCTTCATCTTGAAACTGACTTTTCAAATATTTTAAAGTTCTAGTTTATGTTGAAGATTAAAGAAGTTTAGTGAAAGTCAGTTTTAATGAATTCCAGTTCCGTCTATGCACTTACCTCCAGAAAATGTTCTGCCTGCTGTTCTCGATCCAATTTCCTTGAAGTTGTTGTGATCAGACCTGCGTAGAAATGAGAATATTTGACTTTTAAATATCTGGGGCAAGTAGCTTACTGAGCATGGGAAACAAGTCCAGTTAAGGGAAAAGCAAAAGTGGCGGGGAACAGAAACTTTCCAGTCAATCCCCAGTGACAATTCAAATGGTCTCAGGAACTATTCTTAACAGAAAATAAAATTTACAAAGAGGACCTGAAAAAATTGTTTCAGTTCTTTCTACCACCACTGAGGTATTGTAATCACTTCAGGGATATAAAAACTCACTGAAGAACCATTGTTTTTCTGATAATGAGGAGTTTCAATGATTCATTTGCATATGACTGAAATTCTACAGTAGGAACCTCATTAAAGATTTTAGAGTTCTTGAACAATTAATAGGTTGTTTAGGCTGATTGGATTCAGGCTAGAAACAGCACTTTCTTGCTTAACTTTTATACACTTATGTAATTTTTGTTATAGGTGACAAAGAAGGTTATTTCTGTAGTAACTACTTGTACACATAATTATTTCAAATTTAATAACTCTTACACACCAAAGATCTCATACTGTAATTTTATCATTTTGTTTTATGTGTTTGATTCTTGATACGAAATAAGTTCCACATGGAAAATACCTCTCTGTCTTTTCTTCCAACGGTGTTTTTCATAAATGAATCACCCCTTTGAGTATAAAGACAAAGAAAAGAAAATGAGAAGACAAAACCTTCAAGGCCTCCCAGCTTATTGCACCAATTTGTCTTTTGCAGGTTTTATTATTCTTATTGTCAAATGGCAATTAGGAGGTCAAATTTATTTTCCATTTCTCAATTCCACAGCGTCCCTGAAGAGAACACGGGTTGGGCTGTTTTCATGGTGTATTCGGATAGACAAGGAAAGAACAGAGAAAAATCAGATGAAAAGCTTGTTCCCAATGCTAGTGAGGAAGGTGAAATATGGAAAGGGTATTTCGCTAGGGCCCGCGGAGGAGCTCTTGACCTCAAGCTTCTGTCTTATATAGAAATGGTGGGTGGGGGTACACGGGAGTTTAGAGAAAGCCAAGAAGAGACCACAGGAAATTAAATCGCTCCCCACGGCCCTCAAAATAATTTCCCGCTCAGGGTAGCGTGGCTGTTTACAAGGCTGCCCCGCTGCCCTCCACCTCTACACCCCCCACGAGAGGGAAACCTGTGTTTCCGCTGTGCAAATGATCTGCCTATCCGTGAATTCGTTCTGGAATGGGCCCCACCCCACTGCTTCACCCACAGATTTTTCTGTTCTTTTCTTTTTATTATAAATTGACAAATTATAGTTGTATATATTTATGGGTACACAAAGTGGTGTTAGGATGTATGAACACCACGTGGAATAATTAAATCAAGCAAATTAACATATCTATCACCTCAAATACTTTTTTTTTTTGTGGTGAGGACATTTGAAATTTACTCTTAGCAATTTTGAAATGCATGATACACTATGATGAGTTATACTCACCACGCTGTGCAACACTATGCTGAGCTAGATTTTTTAAATGTAGATCAAGTGTTAGCTTTTGCCGGTCCCTTGTAACAGGGTTAGATGCCCATCTGCTATGCCCCCACGTAACCAGTACTCCACCATCGGTGTTCCTTGCCCTATACTAGAATCCTCTGTGCACATGTATTTTCCCACTGGACAAACTGACAGAGTTTCTTCATGAGAAGAGCCTGTCTTTTGATTCTGAGCCTCTGGTGCCCACCTAGTTCCTCACTTAGAACAAAGAATAGGAATTCATTAATGCCCGGTTATGGAAAGTTGCTGTAGAAGAGATGGATTATGTTCTAATCTTCAGTTTTGCTACAGACTTGGAATGTGTTCCTTTAGAAGGGTATTGTTTTGTGTGGCAAGAGTGTATTTTTGGGCTGGGGAGGTATGTGATATTTGCATTCATTTAAAACCATTTACAGAGTTCCTCTATGTAAATAGAGCAATGCAGAGGCACTCTTGGATATAAGGAGCTACTACTATCAGAGATCAAGGGATTATGGAAGATGGCCACCAAGAGTTTCAAATGAGAGGGTCAGTGATTTCCCTTCCCTAGCTGACCACCAGAATCACCCAGGAAACTAAAAACATGGATTTTTTCTCCCCCATGCCATCCCTCATTTGCTGTATCAGAATCTCTTGGGATGAGGGCTGAGATGGTCCTCTGATTCTAAGACAAAGGTGCTAATTCCTCTTTCTTTTATGGAATCTCATTCTGACTCCTACTGACATTAATTCTTCTGGCCACCTCCTCCCCCACGTCCAAGAATGAAATACACTGAGCTGCTCTTGCATCTGGGTCAGGCTGCCGGGCTGTGTGTGTGTGGTGGGGTGGGGGAATGATATGTGAGGGCGCTGGTGGATGGGGTGACGAAGGAGGAATAAAGGGGACACAGTTCTGATTCAAATCGATGACGGGTCTGTGCAGTTGCACCAGTGGGCGTCTACCATGAATCTGACACCTTCATTTTTCAGGCCATTCTATCCAACAAGTTAATATGTCACAGAGGCTCTATCTAAGCAGGGAGTAACTGTCACAAGGAAGGGGAAGCTTTCATGAAGCCTCACCTGTTAGAGGACACACTGGGAATAAGACATGCTTGTTATATTGAGGCTACGAATGGGTAAAAGGGCTCTTGGCCTCTACGCTGCTGCTCTTCCAGGCACAAAAGACCAGGGCCCCTTTGCTTTCTGTTCCCCTGGGGACTCTCGTGTCATCACAGGTGCTACTTGCGCACTGTGGTGTGACTGCGCACAGGAAAGAAGTCAGCTTCCTCTCCTATTGGTTCTTTGGGGTCACCCTTTAGGGCATTCACTTATTTTCACTATGCCCACATATAACTGTGAGAGCAACGTGGTCTCCTTCCGTCTGTATACCCGCGCCAGGATGCGTTTCTTACATGTTGATCAGCCAACAGAGAGAGACAGGCTTCCTGAAAAGTCTGAAATACACACACACAACACTGAACCTGGAACTGTGAGAAAGCCAGGAAGTTTCTGTTCCTGGAGCAAAGATGCAGGAAAACCTCTGCAGGTTTCAGTTCTTTGGAATTCTATCACCTTTATTTTCATGGATATGAAGTAAAAGGCCAAGAAAAAATAATCTAAAATTGGAAATCAGATGAGGTAGGGGGACAGGCCCACTAACGGCTGTAAGGTTTCTTTTTGGAGTGATGAAAATATTCTAAAATTACAGATCGTGCTGATGGTTGCACAATCCATAAATATTCTGAAAACCACTGAATTGTATACTTTAAATGGGTGAATGTTATTGTCAATTATATATCAAAAAAGCTGTAGAAAATCATAAACCCTGACTTTTAGGTTTTAACAAGTCTTTCATATTTGGAAAAGGTGGACACTTAAAAATACTTGAATGAATGAATGAGTTAGTTTAGGAATCAGGCATGAAGAAAGGTTGGAATGAATAATTAGGCTTGTGTATGAGAATCTAGAACATAGAAACGTTGAACTTTTTGGATTAAAGCAACAACTGGTAGTTATTTGCACCAAAAAATATAATAAATCTTGTTATCAAGCCAGGACTAAACCAAGAAGGAGCAAAAGCTTTCTTCTTCTAAAGATTATACTTATGATGAGCTGTGCATAGCACCTCAGGAGCACTGTCACTTTTTATAGTCAGAAAGGGATGCAGCGAGCCATCCTTCACAGGCCAGAGGAATTAGTTAAAATCACCAAGGCTGCATCTTCATTTTTAACTACTTGGTTATAGCTGAATGCATTTG
The DNA here is from genome assembly GCA_963574885.1 of Lepilemur ruficaudatus. Taxonomy (NCBI): domain Eukaryota; kingdom Metazoa; phylum Chordata; class Mammalia; order Primates; family Lepilemuridae; genus Lepilemur; species Lepilemur ruficaudatus. The sequence continues at coordinate 20,185 of CAUYRT010015524.1, read as the reverse complement.
TATCTCAGAATAGAGAAGAAGATAAAACAAAGCAACCTCCTTTTTCAACCACTCTGACTCATCACTGTGGAAGGCAGCCCCCATTGTGTAATCTATGCGAGAGAGAGGCGTGTGCATCACACATGAAACTGTAGACCCACTGGGCACAGTAAATTGAGGACTGACATGATGAAATTGAATTTCAAAAAATAAATCATAGGCAAGCTTTTGAATGTGGTTTGGAGATATAAACAAACACATCATTTGATATAATTACATATGCAAACCTCCAATTTAGGAGGGGAATTGTGCCAGTCCTAAGTGAATGATACTCAGTAAGGATGGGTGGGGGGAGCATATGGATGGAACCATGCAATTATTTTTAAAAATGGCTGCTTTTGATTTTTTGTTGTGGAGACAGGAGAATCTAACAATCTCTCTCTCTCTCTCTCTCTGAGAAACAGCCTGAGCACAAAAATGTGGCTGCCTGTTCAAAAGAGAATTCAAAATGTTCTAAGTAGTCATGGTCAGAGAAGTGATACTTGTAAGGACGACATCTTTTCCCTGATTTTTCTCCCTATGTGTGTCCTGGGTCGCAGCTGTGTAATCTATTGCCAGGACGTTCACATTTTCTTTAAGTGCTACTTGAAGCAGTGCAGGTCTTGGCTGTTTCAGCAGAATTCTCCAAAACTCCTGGAAGCCAGATTTAGTATTAAAAAAAAAAAATACAACTAGAATTATCAGCCCTGTGAACTACAATTAGTTCTCGCTCTGTTTTTCATATCCCATTTCCTCTGCTTACCATTTCTCCACGTCTACCCCCAGCTATGCCATAAACCCCTCACTATCCTTCCAGACAGTTCAGGTGTTACTTTCTATGTGAAGCCTTCTGGGACTTTTTCTCCTCTAGTGCGTTGCTTGTAACTCATCTATTGTCTGGTTCTCCCTCTAGACCCCAGTTTCAGAAGGCAGAGACTTTGGGCAGTTAAGCTCAACACCCTACATCAGTGTGTGCCACATCTGTTGAATAAAATGCTACTTTTACAGCACACATTTTGCTCTATTTGTTAAAGAGTCAGTTTTCCCTAAGAGCATATAGCAAAAGGATAGGAAATAAGTCTTATTCATTTTGTGTTCTTGGCATTCAACACAGAAGCTGGCACATTGTAGGTACCAGGCCAAACTTGTTTGAATGAAGGTGAGGTGAATGCAGTCTTCCAGAACTCTCAATATCGTTTTATTATACAGAGTGGCCATCATGGTCCCAATGCATAAGAGTTAAAGTTATCTGAATGCTCTCCTTCATTCTTTGAATAATGTTAATGTTTTCCCAGTTTTTAGAGGTCATTAGAGCAATTCCTGGTATCCTTAAACATTTTTTTTTTAAATTTCTGATTAAAATTTTTTAATGTTTAATCTTATGGACAAGGGCTTTGTGGCCATTCTGTGGTTCTCCCACATCTTAATTTCTACCTAATTTAAGGAGAAAGGTGGGAGAATAGTAATATAGTAGTATCCAGCATTTACTGAGTACTGACTGTGTACCATGTACCACACTAAACAGTTCACCTACATGATCCCATTTAATCTTACAGTAGCTCAGATATCACATAGAATAAGAGCACACATTAGTTTTTTATAAACAGATCCAATATACATTTTCACTCCAACTTTAATTTTTCTTCTGACCCTGAAATTTCAAAGAAATGGGAATTACTTTAACTCCACTTGTAAGAAAGAGGAAACTGAGTTAAATAACTTGCCCAAGGTCACCAATGACTGTGCCATAATTCAAACCCAGGAGCTCTAATTCTGAATCTTCTTCACTGTCTCTGTGGTGGGAAAAGATGTGGGGTGTTATCAAAATCACCTGCCTAGGAATCAGGAGACTCGGGTCCCCATATATGCTCTGTTAGTATAATAACTGGTTATGAGGTCACAGGCAATCACGTCTTTTCTTTAGGCCTCAGTTTCCTCCTCTAGGAATGTCTTAAAACCTCTTTTCACTGTGGTGAGTCTACAGTAATATTAAAAAACATCATAAGTAGATCACTCTTCTTCTCCCTTCCCTGCTCTCTCATCTGAGTCCACTTTCTTCTCAATGGTCCCAAGCTCAGCTGTGCAAGACCTGGGTGGGTCAGGAACAACATGTGTTGAGTTCTGGTTTTCGTCTGTCCACAGAATCAACATAGAATTAAACATGCATATGCATATTTCTCAAAAGGCGGAAAGTAAAGATATCAGTTAACTCTAAATGTGTACTTTTAAGTAGAGGAAAAAAACCCACACATTGGTTATTCCCACATTTGTTATTTCTTCCACAAGATTCTCACTTCTAGAACCTCTGTTTTCACCTCTCTTTTCAGCCCGTTAAGAAGCCTTAAAATGTTCCCTGTAGGTTTTACACATAAGGCTGTGCACTGAATTTGCAAAGAAATGAAATGGGTGCAAAATAAATGCAAATTTCAGGATTAGAGGAGAAATTAAAGTTGGAGTGAAGACATGTATTACATCTATTTAAAAAACAAGAACCTAAGTAATATGTGTTTTTAGACTATATGATATTTATTTGAAAAGAAAAAAAAACAGAAAGAAAAATAATATACAAGAGCTACATCATCAGCTAAAAGGGGGATAAAAAAAGGATTCTAGAAACTGGCCCCATGAGACATGCTTCTTAAGTAAGGGCTGTTTCATCAGGTGTAAAGATTTGACGTTGCTCAATTGAACACGCAGTGCCGCTATTAAATTTTCTTAAGAAAATTTGACAGGGGAAATCACCCATGGAGCTTCAGCCTGCAACTTGGACTGTTCTTTATAAATAGTGATTTCTGTGATGCTAATAGAAGCTTTAAAACTGTAAAAGTGAGGGTGCATTTTAAACCCAAGTATGAAGACGCTATGGGTCAATCATGGTTTATAACTTGGTTTTCCGTAATAGATCCGTCTCATTTCTTTCTTTGTGAGCCAATGGATGGCACTTATGAATTCTGCCTTAGCAGCAGGGAAATCTCAGGCAGCACTCTTCTGCCAGAAACATGTTTCCCCACGGATTCAGGATTCTGCAGCCGCTACAGGTAGCAAAGAGAACAAGCCAGCTTGTGAAGGAAAAGTGTCGATGCTGGCACAGACCTTGCAACTTCCCTTCAGTCCTAGTTGACAGATGGAGTTGCCCACAGCCTGGAGGGAGAGTTCCAAAGGCTCAAGCAAGCCCTGCTTCCTTGTTGTACTCTGCATTATAAACTAGATCGATTAGGTCAAGCAACTTGTCATCAGAGTGAAGGATGAGGTAGTGGCAACAAGGGAGGGAGTAACGAAGATGACATTGTATGGTGCACAATACTTTCAAAGGCCTTTTCCTTTGCATAGTCCTTCCTGGACCCCGTGGTCCTGCCACATACACCCACATGCACATGCATGCACGCATACACTTAGGACCAGAGATGCCATGTACGTGCCTAATTTTGCCAGAATACCTGGATACGTCCCAGTTCCATCTGTTCTCCCCTCAGTTCCTCTTCTCATCACCATCCCCCACAGCCCTCCCTCCCAATCGCACAGAGCCCTCCAGCTCTACCTTCTGATGTGGCCTAGATGAGGAGGCATTTATGCACCTGAAGAAGTCTCTAGGCTATTAAGCTAAACCTTGAATACCATATTGGATTTCTTCAGAGAAATTAAGCTGCGGATGGTGAACCAATATTAAGGATGTCGTATGAAATGATGCCATCTTTAGGTGCCATTAACATACCACTGATGTGTGTGCTCAGATGTGCAATATGGCATGCTTCTCTCCCTTTCTCTTCCTGCCAAGTGTTTTTTTTTTTTTTTTTGCATAATTCTGAATATTGGATAATCAAAATAAGGAGGCAGAAGTGGCTGGAAATCTAAATCCACTATATAGATGGGTCTTAGAGATTATCTAGTCTGAGAAACGTTGCGGTATACTGGTTAGCAGTACACTAACCAGCGCTCAGGCTCTGCAATTAGACTGCCTGGCTCCCCTTCCCAGTCTCCCCCTCCCTCCGGCAGCTGCATGTCCTTGGGCAAGTTACTTAGCTACTTCATCTGTAAAGTGAAGCTTATTAAATTAGATAATCAATTTAAAATGCTTATCTTGGTTCCTGGAACATACTAACTGCCCAAGTAATATTACTCTTATTATCAGCTCCAAGAATAATGCCTGGAGCATCACATGTGTTCAATTGTCTAACCCTGCTTCCTTCCCCCCTCGATAGTACCCTCAAACGTGTCTAAACATTTGGGCAACAAAGATGATAAAATGTCTGCTATTCACCCTATCATCCGACAGATAAGGATACTGAGGCTCACAGTTTAAGTAAGTTGCTCAAAGACTGATTGATAAGAAACCCTTCATCCATGCATTGTCAAATTTTGTTGCGAGGATAACATGTACCCTCAGTGTGTGGCAGGGATTAGCATCATGAGCGTTACCTGGGAGCCAGTTAGAAATGCAGAACTGCAGTCTCCTCCCAGACCCAGGTGATTTGTAGGTACAATAATTTGAAACACCTGGCTGTAGATTGCTGTTGGTTTTCAAATATGGCTGTGCACTGGGATCACCTGGCGAGTTTTAAAAAATATTGATGTCAGGGTCCCACACCCAGGAATTGTGAATTATTTCTTACGGGCTGAGGCTGGGCATGGGAATCTGAAAAAAAAAAAAAAATCTCCCAGGTATTCCAATATTCAGCCAGGGGTGAGAATCACTGTCTATATAGTTGTCCAGGATGATGGGATTATGGTAATTAGGTGTTTTTTTGACTTATCTAAATGGTCTAGTTTCTCCACCATCAACAACATTCAACTTTATAAACAAAAGAGTTTAATGGCTAATAAAATAGAGGCACCAGGAACATAGTCTCTTGTATGTCCTCATCTGATTTCCACAAAGTTCTGTTCTGAATCCTCCCAGCAAAAGACTAAACTACATGGCTGTCATGTCTGTGTTAATTTTAGATCTGACACCTGCTTCCTGTCTTCCCTTACTTGGCTTATCTCAGCTACAGTTTCTCTTCTTCATTTGGGCATCCTTTCTTTTACTGCCTGTAGCATGATACATCTAGCTTCATCTGGCCCCAGGAATCTTCTAGCAGAGGTAAAGCACCATTTCCACAGTGATGTTCCCTCTTCCCCACAAATGCACATCTGGACACAAGGCACATTGGGAAGACAAAGAAGATACAACAGTAAGTCCCCATATTTTCCCCCAGGGAACTAACAATCCAGTGAGGGAGGTGGACACGTACAAGAATGACTATGGTACAAGATGCAATCTAATGCACATCCTAGGCAACTCTGAGTGTCCTGAAGAAGGAAAGATCATCAATGCTGAATTGTGCAATTGGAAAAGATAAGGGAATGAACTGCCATTTGTACTGGCCTTCAATGGTTAATAAGAATCTGATAGAGAGTTGGAAAAAGTTAAAATGTCAAATCTCCATCTGAGATTAAGGGACAGAAGCATAATGAAAAAGGTAAAAGATCCTGGCTCTGCTTCTTTTTTTTTTTTGAGACTGGGCCTTGCTCTGTCACCTGGACTACAGTGCACAGTGGCCTCATCAAAGCTCATTGCAACCCCAAACTCCTGGACTCAAGTGATTCTCTTGCCTCAGCCTCTCACGTAGCTGGGACTACAGGCACGCACCACCATGCCCAGTTAATTTTTCTATTTTTTGTAGAGACTGGGCCTCCCTCTTGCTTAGGCTAGTCTAGAACTCCTGGCCTTAGGCAATCCTCCCACTTTGGCTTCCTAGAGTGCTAGGATTATAAGCGTGAGCCACCATGCTCAGCCATTGCTCTGCTATATTTTAGCTGTATGAACAAGGACAAGTTATATAACTTCTCTGATCTCAGTCTTGTCATCTCTGAAATGGGGGTTGTGCCTAACAGGCTTTGTTAGAAACAATACAGATGAAGTGCTTAGCATGGTGCCTTGCAATTTAGCAGATGCTGTTTAAAAAGCAGAAACAGCATTCTATAAAAAGCAGTGCATTATATTTTCTTTTTATTAAAAACCCTAAGAGCGATGGGGTGCTATTCTTAATTACATTCACCAGGAAAACATTCTTGCCTCTAGATTGGTCACCCTCGATATTGTCTAAAAATTTAATAACCAGGCAACTAAAAGATGAAGTTTCCTTCTGTTTGTTCAAATGAACATTTTAAAGTCTTTTAATTCCTGCCACACTCCAGAGGTGTGACAACGGCCACTGCACTCCCCTTAGAAATCATTTCACTGCAAATAATTTGTTTCTACATCTGTTTTCATGTGACAGATAAAATCAGGAGGATGGATTAAGTGCAAATTACTCAGAGAACGTGCAAAGTCTTGAAAATGCATGTGTGCTTTATAGGCATGGCATTCTTTAAGATCATCTTTGTTTTATAATTTATACAAGACCTCCTAGGTAAGAGCAATGTTTTGAAACCCAATTAAAAAATCCTGGAAAAATATCACTTGTTACGGAAAGCTTTGAATGTTATCAGAAGACTGATAACACCTTTTAAAAAAATACCATATGTTTTTCAGTTAATTTTCACATAATTCAAACCTTTTCTTTTGTTCTATATTTATATACACCCACATTGTAAAGTCTCATTATTTTTCATTCCACCTATCTGAGAATTTGTAGTAGTTCAATGGCTGGTTGAAGTTTACTTTTGTACTACCTAGGTAAATTAACATGATAGGAAAGTCTCAGGGGAATATTTAATGTACTCAGGACAAACCATTTGCAAAGCACTTTAATTTTAACAACCACCATTTTGATGTTCTAATTGCAAACAGCCTATGTAACTATTCATTAGAATCTGTCCAAGCAGGTCTTTTGTTTGGCAACACTATGTTAATAGTAGCATTAACCTTATGTGTTTATTTGAAAGCAGTAAACATGTGTTTCCTGAAATATTGTAGAGTCCACATTTTCAATGCTATAAAGTCCTCCTCAATGAGAGTCTGAATTAGTGGCATTTCACTGCCTTTCTTTTCTTTGGAAAGAACTACCATCTCTCACAAGAATGATGAAATTTGTGTTTAATCATTTATTAACACAGCCCCTTTGTGCAAGTCTTTGAAAATGTTGTGTGCCTCCGTTTCTTCCTCTATAACAGAGCAGAGATTTTATGGGGGAGCAAATAACTTCTTCTTCACTAAGGATAACATATGATATTTTTTCCCATATAAACTTAAGTGGAAAGAAGAGAGGGTTTAGTGTCATTTATAACTTCTTGGAAGAAAGGCTAAATTAATGTAGGAAAGAAGAGTTGTAAAGCAGAATTCTTTTGCAAACAACTTTATAAACAATTCTATTACATCACTTTGTATTCTGTTTGCAGGTTTGTTTTCTTTAATAGACCGCGGTCTCTCCAGGGTAACCATGTTTTTATTCGCCTAATGTTCATTAAAGGAATGCCTTTTAAGAGCCTGGACTAATCTTTGTATCTTTCATGCTTAGCACAGGGCCTGACATATGAAGGGTGATCAATAAATACTGGTCTATTGAATGAATAAACTATCATAATAATTATAGAACATAGAATAAATATAAATATTGTACACTACAATGTGTATGTAAGCGTGCATGCACATGAACACATGTGTACCAGCATCCACAGCAGGCAGTGGTGCATATGTGGGAATATTCACTTAGCATTTATGTTATGGCTTGTGAAAGCTTCATGCCTTTTGAGAAAAGCTTCTAAATAAATTCAAAAAGAATTATGTGCTGTGATGATTATTGTTTTGGGTTTTTACACAAAATGTTACAGGTTCATAAAAAGCCATTTTTTTGTATCGTGTTGCAGTCTGCAGTCTGGGTGGTTAATTGGGGTTAATGGGGGGAAATGGCAGATTGCCAATTCTAATGAGTTCTTGACTCTTTCTAATATGTGTTTTATTTCTCTTTTGCTTTTACTTTTTGTTTAACCAAATTATGTTATTTATCCAAGAATCTGTCACATATGACTAGGGATCCTGTCAGAGAGGGCTCAATCCACACTCTGTTTCCCCCTAAAATTTTAAAAATGGGGAGGAAAATCCCAGAAAGATGGAAGTTGCAAAAACAGCCATTTTCTGATTTCTTCAGGTCCACAAAGCACTCCATGGTGAATATCAAAATGGGGGATGAGTCACAGGGCCTTGTTGGCTCACACTCCCTGGCTGGAGTCTGACAAATTAATCTTTCCAAAATGCTACCAAGAATCTAGCAAGGAGGCCAGGCGTGGTGGCTCACACCTATAATCTCTGAGAGGTCAAGGCAGGAGGATTGCTTAAGCTCAGGAGTTAAAGCCCACTCTGAACAAGAGCAAGAGCAAGACCCTATCTCTACAAAAATAGAAAAATTAGCTAGGCACGGTGGTGCGTGTATATTGTCCCAGCTACTTGGGATACTGAGGTAGGAGGATCGCTTGAGCCCAGGGATTGGAGGCTGCTGTCAGCTATGATGATGCCACTGCATTCTAGCTGGGGTGACAGAACGAGATTCCACCTCAAAAAAAAAAAAAAAATCGAATGGGGCACATCAGCCATGTTTTAGTGAAAGGGTGAGTTAGGTAGCATTTCAGTTTCTTGTTCAGGAAGAAAAAAAAAACTAGAAGTCACATTAGAAAATCACTGAAAGAGTAAAGCTGGTAAAGAACGACAGAACAGCAAATATGGGCTCTGTGGGATTGGTGCTGGTATGAGGGGGTGGCCCCAAAGTCTGCCATAGCATCTATCTCTATGTCTTGTTCATTACATATTTACCCACAAAACCAACAGAAGTACATATCATTTATTGAGTGCTACATTACTAAGTAGCTAGACCTAACTCCTAAATTTGTGCCCTTAACTAGGAGACTGTAATTATGGCATTTGTTTGGCTTTCTTTTACTGGTTCCCTTGGTAGACGTAGAAGAAGGTGGTTCATGTTTTCTTCCTATTTCAGAAACAGGAACAGTGACAGCAGCCCTGAAACGGGCACATCCTCTGGCAAGTTTAAAATTAAGGACTGCAGCCGGCGATGGGTCTGCTGGGCACTCATATTCAGGTTTCTCTACCTCTTTCCTTACTCCTTTACTTATCATCCCAAGATTGACCTTGCAGTCCAGCAAAGGTCCCAGGAGTACAGTCGCAAGATGTTTTTTCATATTTTTAGCTGCTTTCTTTGGGACTAAGAGTAATGGGTGGGTACATAAGAGGTACCCATTTAAAAGCCAACTAGCCAAATGAACATGCCACCCAGATTCAAAGACATTTTCTTCTTTGTTCGCACTCTGCCAAATTCAGTATCTTCTGAACAAATTGGCTGTGCGTAGAGCCTGAGATTGGATTTTTAAGCCATTCACAACACTGTGTCAGTCCTTCACTCTCAGTGAAAACGAGCTCAATGCTACTGTGGTTGTAATTAGTGGATAATTAGTACTTGTACATGTCAATGCTACATGTCATGGAACTGGCTCCTGGTTTAGCATCCACTCAACAAGATTATTTAATTTTGCTGTAATTTTAATTCTTTTGAGTCACATTCATGCCCTGGCAGTAGGAAATCTGGGACTCACGCTGGTTCAACTAAGGTTTGAAATTGCATTAATGGGTTTCATTTCTATCACAGAAAAGAAAGTTGTTGGAAGGTTTTGCATTAAGCTGAAGCAGCATTCCACACTCTTGTCGGTCATTCTGGGCTTGGATGCTTAAATATCACATGAACTACAATGCCAGCCCCCACTGCTGGTTTGGCACGGGAGTACTTCAGAGGATGCTGAGAGTAATGGAGAACAAACAGTGGATAAATAATTAGAGTTGTGTGGTTGCAAGATCAGGTGAAATTATGCAAAAAGGTAGCATGGGGGCACCTAAAAGAACACCTGGAGTACAGGGAAGGCTTCTCAAAAAGAGGGCTCTTGGGTTGAAATGAGTAGAAGTTTGCCTGGTAGACAGGGAGGAGAAAAACCTTTCACCATATTCTAATGGAAAGGACAAAGCACACAGGCAAGTGACTGTCCCAAAGTTACTTCAGCAGACCTCAGGCGGAATCTGGGAATTTTGCTTTATATATTGCTGGAAATGGAAGGAAAGTAATACCTTTCTCCTTCGGGCATGCAATTAATCAGCTCTGCAAGGGGCTCCTTTAATTTTTAACATGGAAGTGTTTTCAGATATTATGAAACAGCATTGTAGTAGATGACAATGGGAAAAGTCCCCTCTCCATTCCTGCCAGCCTCAGAATAAAGGGATCAAGACCAAGACCACATTAGAAGCGAGCACCTGACCCTCACAACACAATAGGCATGGGATGCTAGGAGAATGCCAGTCAGATACCATTCAACCAGTGTTTCCTCCTCACCCCCTTCTCCTCCTCGCAGAAGCAACGCATTTGTAGGGTGACCAACCATCCCCGTTTGCCTAAGACTGTCTTGGTTTCAGCATTCCAAGGTTCAGACCATTTCTCAAGAAATTCCTCTGTTTTGGGCACACTGGGATGGTCAGCCACCCTCATTTCAGATTGCAACCAAATGCCAAGCGTCTGTGATTAACTTAACAAAGGGTAGAGTTTCAAGGTTGGGCCCACGTGAGAGCATTTACTCCCCTGCCATGGAATCCACGTTGGTTTGCAGGCAAGGGAAGTAAGGCCAGAGAGAAGCAGCGACTGGTCAGATTCCTTTGCACAATGCTTAGCTCCAATTAGGTAACGTCCCTGCGCAGAATCACTCAGAACTGCTTTATGATTTTTTTTTGTCTTTCTCATATAATCACACGTTTCTAGAAACTCCTCACAGCTTTTCGCTAACATAGGTAACAACTAACGAAATTTTCTGATTATTCCCCAGTGTCAGGCAGTATGCTGAGAACTTTACATGCAAAATTTCACTTAATCTTTATGACAATTCTAAATTACTAAATTGCCTAATACTATTATTATCCCCATTTTGTAGAGGAGGAGATTGAATCTTAGCAAGACCAAGCAGCTTGCAGGAGATTTTGCAATTAGTAGGTGATAGATATTTGAAACTCAATCAAATTGTCTGTTTCCAGAATCCTCATTCTTAACCACAAAGATATGAGACTCATCTTCTTTTTAAATTTTATCTTCCACTACTTTTGTAAAGTTACTCCATCATTTAAACAAAATATTTGAAAACGCATAGTGATGGTTTTCTCATCTGCCCACTTTATTCCTATTCTTTCTCTTTCATTCACTGGAAAAGCATCTTCAGATAAGAAGTTATGCTTGCTTTTCAGTGTCCAGTGGGTTTGGGGCCATATCCCCCTCCCTCCTACTCTGATACTGCTTCAAAAAAGTGCAAATTTGATGTGCTGGCAGTGTTTTTGGCTTAAGCCATTGAGCTGCTTTTAGGATCAATCCAATTAAATGTCATGCGGGGCCCCATTAACTGAAGGAGGTCCTACAGGATTCAAATGCCAAACTTCTTTTCCAAGACCTGCACCATTTGGATTTCTGCTACTTCTTTCTAAGGGTTTCTCCCCATATGTTACAGCCTCTTCCAGCTCTCACTCTTGCTAACAGAAAGCAAAGTCTTCATATTGAAAATATGTTCTACTCAATTCACCAAAGTGTTAATAATTTATCCAGGTTCCAGCTGTTCTGAAATTCCTTCTGTTCCTTGACTACATAAAGCTTTATTCCTACCTTATGCCTTTGTCCTTGACCTTCCCTTGGCCAATATCCTTCTCCTCCCCTCTTCCCTTACCCAGATATCTGCATGGCTAGTCCCTTCTTTATCAAACAGACCCCGGTTCAAATATCACCTCCCAAGAGAACCCTTCCTTTCTCTGATTACCCCACCTAAAGTCTTCCTCCACCTTGTTTTATTTTCTCCTGACCCTATCTGTCAGAAATTATCCTGTTTGCACATTTATTCACTTATCTATTGCCCATCTCCTTCTCTAGAATGCAAGGCATAAAAAGGAGGCATTTCATCTGTCATGTGCATGTATTGCCGTATCTATGGCACCTAGAAGTGCTGCGGCACACAGCAGCCCCCAGTAATGACTGTTGGATGAAAGAATGCATGCTTATATGAAACGTGGCTGAAGGCCTCCTGTCCTTGCATTTAAATATTTCGCATGCTTTTTGTCCTATCTGGATTTTCACAGTGAATATTTTTAGTACCTGAAAGTTGCTGGATGCTCTCCCTCAGGGAATGAGCCTGGAGACAGTGGATGGGAGTCAGAAGGATCCAGGTTCAGTTGCAATCCCTCCCACTTCCCAGCTAAATGACCTCGTGCAAGTGACTCAAACTCTGTGAGCTTCAGCTTTCTTACCCACATGGTGAGAATGCTCATGTCTGCCGCATGGGACCACAGTGGCTAGGAAGTGAGATGAGATGTGGAAAAGCACCTGTACTGCAACCAGTGCTCAGTGTGGTCCTGGCCCTCCCCTTACATGGTTACTAAGTATACTTAACTTTCATAATTTCACACAACTACCCAGACTGTAAACAATTTAATACCTAACAATTAAGTACCAAACCAATTAAATTATTAATTTGAAAGTAGAGATCTTGGAATATATTCAAGAAAGCATTAAAACTCTCTAATCTTTTCCAAAAACCCAGGAAGCTTAAGGGACTAACTACAAGGAAATGTCATTTTTAGAAGTTTGGTCAAGTTTGAGCAATGCCTCAAGGTCAGGATCCTTGCTATGGGGTGAGTGCATCCCGCAAAGAGAAAGCGTTGGAAACTTAATCCCCAATTCGATAGTGTTGGGAAGTAAGGCCTAACGGGAGGTGTTTAGGTCATGAGGGCTCCACCCTCACGAATGAATGAATGCCGACCGAAAAGGGCTTGTGGCTGTGAGTTCAATCTCTTGCTTTCTCTCAAGCTCTCTTGCCCCTCGGCCTTCTGCCAGGGGATGATGCAGCAAGAAGCCCCTTGCCAGATGTGGACCTCTTGACCATGGACTTCTCATCTTCCAGAACTGCGAGAAATAAATCATTCTTTATAAATCACCCAGTCTCAGGTATTCTGTTACAGCAGCACAAAATGAACTAAGACAACCCTGCTGGCAGGAAATTCCAGGGAGAGGGATGTAACTTCTACCATCAGACAAAAGAGGTCAGTGTGAAGGTTAAAAGATCTAATCTCATTTGTGTCAATGGACTGGATTCAAATCTCAGAGTTCATTTTAGTTTCCTGCAAGTCAGATTATCAGAGCAGCTCTCTGCTCCTCTGGGCAAGCATCTCTTACCTATAGATTGCTTTTGCCCAAGTGTATTCTTCTACCTGTATAAATGGGGATGTTCTGGGGCATGTCCATAGGTAGCAGTTTCTAGTTATCTCTTTTCTTTTATCCTGTCCTTGTTTTTGGTAAGGGTGGTTGTGGATTTTGGTAAGAAAGACTGCAGTGGAAGATAGTGGAGAAGATGGTGGAGTTCCAGAGGCCAGAGAACAAGGCTATACATTTAAGTTTCTTCCCTTAGATACTCTATGATCTTATGCAGGTCACATAACCACTCCGTGACTCAGTGTCTTCACCTGTAAGAGGGATAATAATAACCAGCCTAACCACATGGCTCACCACTTATGATCTTCCGTGACATCGTCTACCACTATGTCTTCAGTAGCCTATTGAGTAAGGTCCTGACTCAACCTGACACTCAGGGCCTTTTTTTGATCAGAATTGCCTGTACATATATAAGAAACAAATACCAGTTGAGAGAATGGATAAAAATGAGAGGGTCCATGTAAAACAAATTTAACTGATCTATTTCAAATAGAAAGTATTACTTTCAGCAAAACTAAAACAGCAATTAAAGTCTCTCCTATTTCAGGCCTCAACATAGAGATGTGAATAAAAAAAGAGCATAAACTCTCCAGCCATTCCATAATTAAACAGTCCCACTGTGACCATGATCCATTCTCAACCTTACTTATTTCAAAACCCAGTTTAAATCTCATCTCCTTTATTGATTCACTCGGTAAAAATGTACTGAAACAAAATGCTTCCAGGCTAGGCACCAGGGATCCTTGCCTCCTGCAGGAATTTTTCAGATGTGACCTTTTGGTATAATGTCTGCCATTTCATGTCTCTGAGTGTGAAATGTTTTTGTGACAATCCTCAGCCATATTTAAGTTAAGATGACCAGAATCAAACAGGCTAAATTCCAGTACAAGCGTTACGACTTACTTTCCCTGTGACAGTGGGCAGACCTCTTTCCTTAACTGTCAGGCGAGGAATGACATCAACTATGTGTACTTGTTGGAAATATAAATTATGATCAGACATGTAAAGCATCTAGCATGAAGATTGGAGCTTTTCAGGTGAGGAGCACATGTGAATACCTGCCTTATCCTCATCTCAGTTGGGCCAAAACTAAACCAGTTCCCATCTGGAATAGTCTTCACCTTGGTTAAATGCACTGCACTACAACAAAGGTAGAGACAATATCATAAGCCAAAATAGACATTTACTGCTCATTGCTTTACAGGCATTCATGGTTTCATTGTTCTGGCCTCTGTGGCCTCCACCTCTACATTCATTGCCACCCTCTCCTGTTTTTATACACTGGCAGGGTGTCACTGGCAAAAGTCACTCAGCAGTGTTCTCAGGATGAAAATAGAAAAGACCAGAGCATCCAGGCAGTGGCACCTGCTTCACAGCTTTCTCACCTGTTAAAGTGAGAGGCTGGAGTAATCACCCCAAATTACCCAATCAACCTAAAAGGAGAGATCATTTTTGTGCCTGCAAAACCTTTAAACAAGGAATAATACGACAGAAATGAATCTTGTGTTTCACTCTTCTCGGAATGGTTCTTAGCGGAGAATACAATCAAGTGAAATTTAAGTTCAATTTGACCCAAGTTCTCGTAAGATAAACACATCTCAAATGGAGGGTGATGGGAACCTCATTACTTAGAATTGGACAAATAACCTAAGGCAGTATGATTATAACCTGGCAGCAGCGGTGGTTTACTTAGCAAACTGCCTGCACCTCTACTGGGAACATTTAACACCACTTGTATTTTGAAATCACAGGCTACATCTACAGGCAATAAAGACTGTTATCTCTCCGATTCATTGCAGTTGCACAAACACCCAGTTAATTCAGCTATAACACATCTGCCCAGAGAAATATTTACTTTTGGAGCCTCCAGGGTATGCTTTAAATTTCTCCTGATTGCTACCCATTGAGTTCTAAGTTTAAGTGCTGTTGAGCTGGACTTAAGGTCCTTCTCCTATACCGAGAAGTTCACCACTATACAGCTGCGAAGAACAAATTCTCAAATGACCTAGCTACACATTTAGCACTGTTTTCTTCCTACAATTGCACAGGTGAAATTCTCTCTAAACCTAAGAAGACAAGTTCGTCTCACTGTTCATTTGGCTTCTCGGTAGAGCAAATGGACGATAAATGTTTCTCAAGGACCGCAAAGAGACTAACGCTCACGCTTCCTGCTTGAGAACTAGATTTTTTGACTACTGAAGCTGTAGGAAATGGATCCTTAGGGCATCTTTTTAAATTATGAAAGTAACAAGCATTCTTATCCTACTAAAATAAGAAAACTGAGACAGAGGGAGATAAATTTCAGAGGAGAAACAAGGAATAAAACATAGCAGTTCTAATTCTCAAAACAGGTCCTACTTATGAAGACACCTTAATGAACATAATTCATTTATCCTGCTCCTTCCAAAACTCTAATTATGTATATTCTTTCTAGATCATTTTGTGCCTTTAAGAAGTAAAAGACCACAATTCAGAACCAATAGTCAGGGTTAGGGTGGGTAGGAGAGAATGAGAGAGTGGTAACTGACCAACCCCAGCGTCTCAAGGTTTTGGCACTAAGGTCCATGCTTCCCAGTGCATCATAGTACACACCCATCAATCTCTTCCTCTCTCTCATTGTCCTAAACCTCAGGAGCTCACAGTCCTTAGGGGCACCAATATCATAGTGCCCCATCCTCCATACCTCCAAATTCCTCCTCATTTCCTCATCACACCTAATACATTGTTTGGACCATAACAAGTGTTTCTATCAGTAAATGCAAAAGAGGCCAGGAGAAGTCAAGGAGGACTGCTCACTCACCTGGTTTCCTAGCAATCTATCTCCATTCCAGTCTCCTAGGAATTTTTTTTTTTTAATTGCAGGACTAGAATCCAGACTAGTTTGAAAAGCTAATAGTGATCCTGTCATAGCTAAGAAAATAAGATGACCTATCTTATAATAAACTAAATGAGCACCCTGTGAACATTTAGGCATCTTCTGGACATCAACATTTTACAGACTTTAGGAGGAGAAAAAACATTTCTCATCTGGGTGCCTGTCAGTTAACCTCTACTCAGAAGCCTCCCTAACTCTTTATTCTCACGCAGGATGACTTACATGGTCTTCCTTGCACTTACATAGTCCCATATGAAAATGCTTATTATTGCTGATTTACTTGTCTGAACTTGACCGTGAGTTCTCTAATGATAAAGTGTACATTCTCAGTAACTAATACAGTGTAGCCCATGGTAAATATGCAATAAAGGTTTGTTAGATGAATATGTAGTAAGTGTTCCTTATTAAATTGAATATAATTGGATACTTAACAGTTAAAATATAAATAAAAATTACACTTGGAAAAAGTTTTGTAGTTTATGACTTTTCAGAGCACTGAATATGAGTTGATCTTTTAAACTTGAGGAAATAATCTAATTTCAATTTAATTCCTTTCGTAAATCAGTTTAGAAAATCAGCTTGACCATAGTAAAGTAGTCTAAATTCAAAGCCAAATCAAACTAATGAATGGTTTCAGTAATAACCCCAAACAGAATGGCTAACTCCTAGAGTTGGAAGGAGTTCTGAAGTTCATATTAGAATCAAAAAATGAGTCCTTTTTGCAATATCCCCACCGGATGGTCAACCAACCTTTACCTGAATTCTCCTCACAGCTTCATGGCAGGTCACCCTTCACTTCTCAATCACAAAGAGGGATCATGAATTCCTCTTTTTTTTTTTTGAGGCAGAGTCTCACTCTGTTGCCCAGGCTAGAGTGCTGTGGCATCAGCCTAGCTCACAGCAACCTCAAACTCCTGGGCTCAAGCAAGCCTCCTGCCTCAGCCTCCCAAGTAGCTGGGACTACAGGCACGCGCCACCATGCCTGGCTAATTTTTTCTATATATTTTTAGTTGTCCACCTAATTTCTTTCTATTTTTAGTAGAGATGGGGTCTTGCTCTTGCTCAGGCTGGTCTCAAACTCCTGAGCCCAAACCATCGGCCTGCCTCGGTCTCCTAGAGTGCTAGGATTACAGGCGTGAGCCACTGTGCCCGGCCATGAATTCCTCCTTATAGTGATTGAGAGACGTATCTCTATAATGTTAACCTAGTTCGGCCCTCTAGCAAAACAAAGGGAAATCTCTTCCTGTTCTGTGTGGCATTGCTTTGAATTCCTAATGACAAACACCGCATTTCACCCTTGTATTTCAAGGATAATTGTTATGTCCCTGTTCCTCTCTCAGATTAAAGGACTTCAGATCATGTCCCTCCATAGTCACCCTTTTCTAAACAAGCCCCCTTATATGTGTATTTGGTCAGATCACAAAGAGGCAAGAAGGTGGGGGCTACTGTGCTGGCTGATCTTTTTTTTTTTTTTAATTTAAAAATATTAAGGAGGCACAAACTTTTTTTGTTACATGTATACATTTTATAAGGCATAAGTTGGGATTCTTAGTGTGCCCATCACCAGAATAGTGTTCATCACACCGAATAGGTAAGTTTTTACCACTCACCTCCTCCCATCTTCCCCCCTTCTTGGTTTCCAATGTCCTTTACATCTCTTTGTGCCTGTGTGTGCCCATGATTTAGCTCACAATTATTGGAAAGAACATGTGGTATTTGGTTTTCCATTCCTGAGATACTTCATTTGGATAATGGTCTCCAGTTCCATCCAAGTTACTGCAAAATATGATATTTCAATCCTTTTTATAGTTGAGTAGTACTCCATGGTGTGTGTGTGTGTGTGTGTGTGTGTGTGTGTGTATATATATAAAATCACTTTTTTTAAAGTTTTTTTTATTTTCACTTATTAGGTTGGTTTTATTTATTTTCTTTATTGAAGTGCAATTTACATATCATGCCTTTACTCCATTTTAAGTGTACAATTAAATGGTTATTAGTAAATTTACCAAGTTGTACAGCTATTCACATAAATCAGTTTTAGAGGATTTCCTTCCCCCTGTAGAGACTCCTAATTCCCATCCCCAAATACACTTCAAGCCTGCCCCTCCCCTCCACAGTGCTCACCATATCACATTTTCTTTATCTACTCATGAATTGATAGGCACTTTGGTTCGTTCCACATCTTTGCAATTGTATGTTGTGCTGATAAACATTCAAGCACAGGTGTCTTTCTGATAAAATGACTTCCTTCGAGTAGATACCCAGCAGTGGGATTATGGGATCAAGTAGTAGGTTGACATTTATTTCTTTGAGGAATCTCCATACTGTTTTCCAGACAGGTTGCACTAACCTGCAGTGCCACCAACAGTGTGTAAGCATTCCTATCTCTGTGCAGTCACACCAGCATTTACTGTTTTTTGACTTTTTAATAATGGCCATTCTGACAGGGGTAGGTGATACCGCATTGTGGTTTTAATTTGCATTTCCCTGATGATGTTGAGCATTTTTTCATGTATTCCTTGGCCATTTATCTATCTTCTTTTGAAAAACTTCTTTTTATGTATTTTGTCCAATTTTTAATGGAGTTGTTTGTTTTTTCTTGCTGGTTTGAGTTCTTTGTAGAGTTTGGATATTAGCCCTTTATCAGATATATAGTTTGCAAATATTTTCTCCCATTTTTATAGCCTGTCTATTAACTGTTGATTATTTCCTTTCCTATACAGAAGCTTTTTAACTTAATTAAGTCCTATTTATTTATTTTTGTTGTTGCTGTAATTGCCTTTGGGATTTTAATCATAAATTCTTTGCTTAGGTCAATGTCTAGAAGAGTTTTCCCTATGTTTTCTTCTAGAATTTTTATGGTTTCATGCCTTAGATTTAGGTCTTTTATCCATCTTGAATTAATTTTTGCATATGGTGAGAGCTAGTTTCATTCTTCTGCATGTGTGGTTATTCAATTTACCCAGCACCATTTATTGAATAGGGCTTCTCTTCCCCAATGTATGTTGTCTGTTTTGTTAAAGATCAGTTGGTTATAGGTAGATGGTTTTATTTCTGGGTTCTCTATTCTGTTCTGTGGGCCTATGTCTCTACTTTTATGCCCGTACCATGCAGTTTTGGTTACTATAGCCTTGAAGTGTAATTTGAAGTCTCCATATTTGTTCTCTTTTCGTAAGATTGCTTTGGCTGTTTGGGCTCTTTTGTGGTTCCAAACAAAGTGTAGAATTATTTTTTTAGATCTGTGAAATATGACATTTGTATTTTGATGGGGATTGTGTTGAATCTGTAATCATTCTGGGTGATATGGACATTTTAATAATGTTGATTCTACCAGTTCATAAGCATGGGATGTTTTTCCACTTATTTGTGTCAAACATGATTTATTTCCACAGTGTTTTGTAGCTCTCCTTATCGAGATTTTTCAACTCCTTGGTGAAGTATATTTCCTAGGTGTTTTATTTTCTTTGCAGCTCCTGTAAATAGTATTGAGTCCTTGATTTGACTCTCAGCTTTACTACAGTATATAGAAATGCTACTGAGTTTTGTACATAGATTTTGTAACCTGAGATTTTGCCGAATTTATTTATCAATTCTAGGAGTCTTTTGGTGGAGTCTTAGGGTTTTCTAGAATAAAATCATATTGTCAATGAACAGGGATAATTTGACCTCTTCTTTCCCAATTTTGGATAACCCTTATTTTTTTCTCTTGACTGATTGCTCTGGCTATGATTTCTGGTATTAGGTTGAATGGAAGTGGTGACAGTGGGCACCCGTATCTCATTCCAGTTCTAAGGTGGAATGCTTTCAACTTTTCCCCATTCAGTGTGATGTTGGCTGTGGGTTTGCCATAAATGGCTTTTTCTAATTCTGAGGTATGTTCCTTCTATGACTACTTTGCTGAAGATTTTTATCATAAAAGTGTTCTTAATTTTATCAAATGCTTTTTCTACATTTATTGAGATGATCATATGGTCTTTGTTTTTGCTTCCATTTTTGTGTTGAATCACATTTATTGATTCATATGTGATATGTGATATTCGATTCATATGTGATATGTGATCCTTTGAGGGAGTCAAAACAATTT
>CAUYRT010015522.1:0-29000 GCA_963574885.1 Lepilemur ruficaudatus | reverse complement strand
TGAGGTTGCTGTGAGCTAGGCTGACGCCACGGCACTCACTCTAGCCTGGGCAATAGAGTGAGACTCTGTCTCAGAAAAAAAAAAAACAAAAACCAAAAAATCCAAAAACTGTTCCCAGAATGTCTTTAGTTTTTCTTCTTCCTCTCTCTATTTTCTCTTATAAATCCTTTGTGTTAACAGCAGTCTAATGACTTTAAAATAAGTGAGTATATCATTTGCATTAATAATACAAGTAACATCTCTGAGTTATGCTTTGACAGAGTCAAGAGTAGACACAACAGCAGGACTAGATTACAAGAACTTCAGTTAACAGAGTTACCAGACTATAAAAAAAGTTTACTTAAAATAATTAAAGATTTGCCCCTAAGTACTTCCTGTTTGGGGAGGCTATTGTAACGGTATTTTAAAATTTTCATTTTCTACTTGCTCATTTTTCATCTATAGAAACACTACTAATTATTGTATATTGTATCCTGCAACCTTGCTAAATGAATATTTCTGGTAGCTTTTTCGTAGATTCCATAGGATTCTCTATGTGCATCATCATATTATCGGTAAATAAAGACAGTTTTACTTTTTCTTTCCAATCTGTATGCCTCTTATATCCATTTTCTGCAATGGCTTGAAGCTCTAGTATAATTAACATACTGCAACACTTTCAGTAGAGGTATGAAGGTGGATGTTCTTGCTTTGTTCCTGATGTTAGGGGAAAAGCATTCAGTCTTTCACTATAAGAATATTACCTGTGGGTTTTTAATAAATATACTTTTTCAGGTTGAGAGAATATGCTTCTATTCCTAGTTTGCTGAAAGTTTTTTTTTAATCATGAATAGGCATTGAATTTTGTTGCCTTCCCCCATCTTCTTAAATTATCAGACAGTTTTTCTTATGATCATGTATTTATTTCTTTAAGTACTGAAGGAAAAGAACTCTGAACCTGAATTTTGATATACATCCACATTTTCATTTCAATATGAGAGAGTAATAAAAATATTCTTAGGTATCCAAAGCCTCAGAAATGTGCCACACAAAATCCACAAAGAAAATACCTCTGAAGGCAGCGTTTAAGTAAGATAAGCAAATTGGAGAACCTTCAAGAGATATGGGAAGTCAGGTGTTCAGACATTTTTATAAATTTATCACTGTTAAAAAAAAAAATCTAAGGCCGAAGAAAAGAAAAAAAGAATGTTTACCCAGAATAAGTAATGTCAAAAATTCCAAACAAGAACAACATGATGGCTGAGCATAGCAGCTCTTGCCTGTAATTGCAGCACTTTGAGAGGCCTAGGTGGGAGGATCACTTGAGGCCAGGAGTTTGAGACCAGCCTGAGCAAGAGTGAGACCCCATCTCTACCAAAAATAGAAAAATTAGCCAGGCGTGGTGGCATGTGCCTGTAGTCCCAGCTACTTGGGAGGCTGAGGTACAAAAATTGCTTCATCCCAGGGTTTTGAGGTCGCAGTGAGCCAACCGGTGACACCACTGCACTCTAGCCTGGGTGACAGAGAGAGAACCTGTCTCAAGACAAAAACAGAACAAAAAAAAGGTGATGGGAGAAGACAGGGAGACAAAAGGGATATTAAGGAATGCTGATATATGTGACTCGTTAGGATAAAAATATATACACTTATATAATCACCAGCTGGACTTTTCATCAGGAGTGATGTGTTCCTTGAAAAAGTCAGGGATGGAAGAAACAAGGTCAGTAACCGCAGGCAGCTATCATTTTCACCACTCCAGTTTACAGCACATCTGAATTCAGAATATCCCAGCACAAGCCCAAATTCCAAGTTTTCAGCATCATGGTTCACCCTTAACAAAAATATGAATAAGAGAGGGAGAAAAAAACGAAGCCCTGCTCCAGCTGGGGCAAGCTACGAAATGCAGCCCACTAGGGTCCCCTCCTCATGATGCAAAACACAACAGGGGAAAAGTGACATGGATCTGAGGGCAAAAAAGCCCAGCCCCTGTGCTTTCTGCATGTGCTACTGTTGTCAGAAGTCCTGCTGTGCCCTCTCATTGTCAGGTTGATGTACTTTGCCTTCTCCTCATCCTAATCACCAGGCCTCATGTGTTTGCTTCATTCTCACACCTCACCCTCTCGGAGGGCTTGGGAATTCTTACCTCCTTTCCATGACCCACCCTGGGACCAAGGCACTCCTTGAGGACGCTCTCTTAGGGCCACCTTCCCAGACAACTCCCTCAGAACTGCTTCTCCCTTGCTCAGGTCTCATGTTGGGACCTACAGGGCTTGTCTGAGTCTGTCCTGAACTCCTTTCAAACCCAACCCAAGTCACAAGTCCTTGAGCCAGCAGCTTGGGAGCATTTTTAAAGGGACCCTACCCCAAAGGGTATCTGCTGGAGATCCAGGGGAAAATAGATATTGAGAGGGGACCAGGAACCCACTGCAAGAGAGGAGCTGCCTATGTATCAAGGGAACTGCAGTGAGGGCCCAAATAGAGGAACAGCACAAAAGCACCTGCGAGTGAATCAGCATTAAACATCAGGCAAATGGGAGCAGGGAGCTAACTTCTGATTGTATCAAAGAACTTCCTTATTCCCCTCACCACTCCCCAATCCATCTTCCCACTCAACCCTGGCGTGGTCATAAACAGCAGCTAGCAAGAGAGGGAAGAGTTGGTGATCCAGAAAGAGGAGCTTGGTTTTTCTTAGGCTAACCCCCATCTGGGCTTTGGATCCATTCTCTCCTGCCTCCTCGGTAACCTTGTTCTTTCAATTTTGTCCATTCTGCTGTCTCTTCAATGTCACCTTCTTTACTGGCTCCTTTCCAAAAGAACTTAAACATACATGATGCCCTCTAGGTTTAAGTTAACCATTCTTGGATCCTGTGTCTGCTCTAGCTACTGCCCTTTCTTTTCCTTTCCCTTCACAGCCAGTTCTTGAAAGACTTACCAGTTCTTGCTTCCCCAGTGCTAACCCACTAGTCACTCATCACCCCCTGTCATATGGCTGCTGCCCAGAATCCTGCAGAAACTGTCCCGAGCCCTCAGTGACCTCGGATTGATAAACTCAGTTCACATTTGAGTCCACATCTTGCTTGATCTCTGTGTCACTTAGGAATGCTTGGACTGCAAGTAACTGTCTTAGCATGGCTTAAACAAATAAGGAACTCTCCCCACATAACAAGCTACCTGGAGGCAA
The DNA here is from genome assembly GCA_963574885.1 of Lepilemur ruficaudatus. Lineage (NCBI taxonomy): Eukaryota > Metazoa > Chordata > Mammalia > Primates > Lepilemuridae > Lepilemur > Lepilemur ruficaudatus. Next base: position 25,840 of record CAUYRT010015522.1, on the reverse strand, counting down.
GCAGCTGCTGGTGCTGGTTTGGCCACTCTGTGGCATTGGGGTAGTCTTTTTTGAAGACTATTGAAGTTCTCCACAATTTCCCTTCATGGTTGGAGGATGACTGCTGAGGCATTGCATCCCCATCCAGAAAAAGAAAGGTCTGCTTTTATCAGAAAAGCAAAAGATTTCCCAACTTCCCTGTATGTATTATACCTAGAACCCTGTCACATGGTCATCTAGCTCCAAAAAAAGATAGAAAAGTTGGTGCTTAATGTTTTTTAGCCTCTACTGTGGAGTGAAGGGGGTCCAAAATTATAAACCGGTTGTTTATTACTCAGTGTATTCACCTGGTATAGTTCTCTAGTTACATGAAACTTATGTACACCTCTCTTTCACACACACACATTTTACATGGAATGCACTCACTCTTCCACAAAGGAGATAACACCGAATTCTCACCAGCTCCCACACATGGCTTAGAGTCCAGGTACTCTGTGTAGCGGGCAGGTCCCCCCTTTTAGGTCCAGATGTGGCTTCTCATGGTCTGGTGATTTAAGCTAAAAAACAAGTTCTTTTCTCAAATGAAAAAGATGAAAAGTACCAAGTAGTGGGGAGGGTGTGGAACAACAGAACTCTCAAATGCTCCTGCTGGAGTTTATATTGACACAATCACTTGGAAAAACTTTTGGCAGTATCTGATAAAGCTGACCATCTGCATTGTAGAACGAGTCTTTTGTTGCACCTGACAGCAATGCCAACAGTTGTGCAACAAAAGACACACTCTACAGTGTTCAAAGTAGCATTATTTGTAATAGCCTTAGTCCATTTTCTGTTGTTTATAACAGACTACCTGAAACTGTATAATTTATAAAGAAAAGGAGCTCCTTTCTTACAGTTGTGGAGGCTGAGAAGTCCAAGGTTGAGGGGCCACAACTGGTGAGGTCTTCTTGCTGATGGCAACTCTCCACAGAGTCCTGAGGCAGTGCAGGGCATCACATGGTGAAGGGGCTGAGAACGTTAGTTCCGGTCCCTCTTCCTCTTTGTATAAAGCCAGTAGTCCCATTCCTGTGATAACCCATTAATTCATTAACTTGTCAATCCATAAATGGATGAATCCACTCATGAGGGCAGAGCCTTCATGATCCAATTACCTCTTAAAGACCCCACCTCTCAATACTGACACATTGGAAATTAAATTTCAACATGAGTTTTGGAGGAGACAAATATTCAAATCATAGCATAGCCTAAAACTGGAAATCACCTAGGTGTCCATCAATAGTAGAATAAATAATATGAACATAGTACATAACAACACAATGGAATAGCCCACCAAAATGAAAATAAATCATCTAAAATTAAGCCCAACATGGATGAATCTCAAAATAATGTTGAGCAAAAGAAGCCATAAATAAGTTTATGCATACTGTGATTCTATTTACATAAAATACAAAAACAGTTAAAATTGCTCTGTGGTGTGAAAAGTCAGGACAGCAGGTCCCTTTAGGGGAGAGGGTGGTGTTTGTAAGACAGCACAACAGGGACTCCTAGGGTGTGGTGCTGTTCTGCTTCTTGATCTGGGTGCTAGTCATATGGAAGTATTCAATTTCTGAAAATTTATTGAGCTGTACACTTTTCTATATGTGCACTTTTCTGTGTATACTATATAACAATAAAATGTAAAAAAAAAAAGCATATTCAATGTATAATGTGAAGAAACAACAGAAGCTTCCATTCAGAGAAAAAGAGAATGGAAAACATAGTATATCCTGGCCAAAAACCACATCTAACCCTGCTGGACAGAAATAGCAGTTTCTTCCATGGCAGTGTATTAAATTCTTGATTGGAGAATCTGGAAGCCCTGCTCTTGTTCTTTCCTTTGGTTGTATAGAATCCACACCTTTTGTTGGAGGGAACTCTGGGGCTCAGAGATTTCAATAAAGTTGAACAGCAACAGACTGTTGTTGACCAAGCTTGAGATTTTAGGGACACAGTCTTCCCTCAATCATTTTTTAGACTTCTGGTCAATTCCATGTATAGTAATCACAATCAAATAACTTATCTAAAAGGTCTTTAAATCGTTTTTATTAAATATTTTTTCAACTTTGTTTTCCAAATAAGTAACATACTTATACAGTTTTAAAAAATCAAAGCAATACTAAAAGGTATAAATTGAAGTCCTATTCTCACTTCTGTTCTCATCCACCCTGGAATCCACTACACAGGCAAAACATTGTTTTGAGACAATTCAAAACAACAGCTGAAAAAAGAGATGCCACCTAGAGGCCATCTGGCTTCCTGGGGCTTCCATTTTACCTCCTAATAAAACTGCCTCTTCTCTGTCTCCACTTGTGCTGTTTCAGCTTAGATACACAAAATAAATGGGATATTTCAACCCAGAGAGGCTCCAAGTTATAGGACTCTTGGCCAATTTAAATTGCTTCTAAATGATATCTAAAGCACAGGACTGGATGAAGTTACATAGGGGGAGTGGGTAGAGAAGGTGACCCAGGACAGATCCCTGGGTACTTCGATAGTTATATGTTGAGTAGAGGAAGAGAAGCCAGTTAAAGAGCCCAAGAAAGAATAACCAGTGAGGTAGGAGAACTAAGAGTGTGGTGTCAGAAAATAAGGGAAGAAATTGCTTCCAAGCGGAAGTGGCTGACTGTGACAGAACAGTGTTGAGAGGGCAGGTAAAATAAAAACACAGAACAAAGAGACCACTGGATCTGCATGGAGATTGCAGTTTCAGTAGCATAGAGGGGAAGAAACCAGAAAGCAATCTTACATGATCTGGTAGAGAGGGAGCAGTTGGTTACTTAGGAGAGAGATGACAGAGGAAAATATCCATAGAAAAAGTGGACGCACTGATTAAATAGAATGAGGACGCTTTATCCATCTACCAGGCACTGAGCTTCTTGAAGCAACCATATGTTCTCTGTATCACTAGTAGCTCCTAATACAGTGCCTAGTACATAGAAGTTACTCAAGAAATGTTACTGAATTAATGAATAAATGAACAAAGGAAGGGATGGATAAATGGATGGACAGATAGATGAATGGCAGGTGCAGGGTGGGTGAATGAACTAATCAAACTAACCCAAACTTCACAGAAAGGAAAGGAGAAGGGGTCTTGAATTCATAGGGTCTCTTCATAACTTAGGGATTCTGAGACTTTTCTCTGGGATAGAGTTGACAGATTTCAGTCTCAGATGAAGGTGGGAGAATAGACGAGGCAGTCAATGGCAGTGGTGTTGGCCAATTTTCAAGGCACTGGTCTATTAAAGCAGACTGCAAGAAGGGTTCTTGGATCATCTACCTACTTAACCATTTTCTGTCTGTCTCTCCTTTTCTGGATCCAGACTCATGAAAAACGATTATGTATTTTATTGACACAAATGGGAGAAGGGATTTAAAAAATGACAGTCCTACATGCATTTATCCATCCGGTCAATAGATACTTACTGAATGACAATCTTGTATAGCAGCAAAGGTGTACGGACGGGATTATATAGTGATTATCTATTCGTTTCCTTTATTTGTTCATGGACCTGTTTTTAAGTGCTTTGTCTTCTCTTGAATGATAAAAGCAGCTGATTTCACGAACTGTGCAGGTAAGATAGTATTTGAACTGGGTCGCCCTTAAAGTCTTGGTGGCACTCGTACGTGGAAGTGAATGGGATTGAGCTGACACAGTTTGTGGAACGGAGCAAGAAACTGGAAATAGACAATCTTAAAAACGCAGGATCCACGGCCGGCTCCAGCATCTTCTAGCCTTTACATTAAGAGAGAAATTAGGATTCCTGTTATCTTTCTTCCCACCCTGCAGTTGGAAGAGCCACAGGACCTGAACCGAAGAACCGGCATAGGTGAGCGGGAGGCGGAGCTGGAAGCCAGCTCTGGAGTCCGCCGCATCCGGATCCGCCATCCCAAGTCCCACATAGAACTAGGTTCTTGAGGGCTTCCGGAGTTGCCTGGCAACGTGCTGGGCTTCTAAGGCTTCCAGGGTCCCACCAGCCCGGACTGGAGCCAAGTGTCGCCCTCGGGAAGGCAGGTAGAGAACTGAGTCTGCCTGGGAGGTTCTGGGCGCGGGCCCGCTACACGTGGACTCACCAGAGCCGTCCCCTCAGCCGGCCGCGGGACAGGGGCGGGGACCCTCGAAGCCAATGGGCGGGCTGCAGGGAGTGCGCGTGCGCAGGGCTAGCTGAAGGGGTGGGCGGGGCCGAGGAAGAGCCTTCTGGGGACGGGGGCTGAAGAGGCTCATGCGGGAGGGCTTCGCATCTGCTGCGGGGACCGTGAGAGTGAGTGGACCGGCTAGCGGCGGAGCCTGACCCTGGCGGCGGAGGTCCGTGAGTGGCACTGAGTCTTCACAGTGGGACGGGATCCCGGTGTCCCTTTTGTATACTTGGGCTCAGGATGGGAGGCAGGAGTGATCTGGGTGAGGGGCTCGGCCCCCCGGCGGCTCGGGACGCTTAGCCGGCTAGGAGCACGGCCTGTGTCCGGGGGCGGAATCCTGTGTCCCCGCCGCGAGCTTTGGGGCCAGACAGGTCCGGCCGGGCCGATCTTCTCCCTCTTCGCTGGCCCCTGGGGTCCCCAGGACCTGCCTGTGGGACCAGTTGAGCCGGGTGGCTACTGCCCCTGGGCGGGTCCAAAAGCGCTTGGGCCAGAAGCGTTACTTTCCGTCTGCGCTGATTTGCCCCGTCTTCCTCGAGGGGTGACCACCGGTCCCGTCCGCCCCGGGAGAAGTTGGCTGGGCTGTGATGGGTAGGGGAGTGGGAAGGCGGGGGGAAGCTGATTTACTCTTATATTCCCTCACCGGGCATTAGCACCGCCATCCACCCAGGTGCCCAAGCCAGAAACCTGGGCATCATTCTCACCTTCTCCCTCCCATACTGAATCCATCGCAAAGTTGTCTTGGATATGTTCACTTCCCCACTCCCATCCCTCTGCCTTGCCTAGTTCAGGCCACTATTTCTCTCTCCTCTGGGCTACCCCATAGCTTCCTGACTGATCTCCTGCATCCCCCCTTGATCTTCTGTAGTCTGTTTTATACAGGAAAGCTAGACCCATGGTCTTAAAACAGAAGTCTGATCAGAACCCTCCCCTCAACCCCTTTCTGGCCTTCCGTGGATTCCCATTGCTCTTCCTAGCTCTTGAACAGGGCTGTTAAATCCCTTCATGACCTGTCCTCCTTTAACTTTAGACTCATCTGTCTGCACTGGACGGTGTCTTGAACCATATGGACTCTTTTTTAGTTCCTAGATTGGAACAAGTTCCCTCTGGCCTTACATGTTCTTTACAATATGTTCCTTCAGTATGAGGCACTAGCCTTTGGTTGAAATAATCCTTATCCTTCATATGTCACTTCAGGTGTGAGTTGGGTCTTCTGCGGTATGCTATGGGTGTCTATTGACTGGTCTCTCTTTTCCACCAGGCCGTATTCTGCCTGAGAGGAGTCTGTCTGGATCACAGTACTAACCTCAGTACTTTGAGCTAGTATGTTACCAGGATGTTAGTATGTTAGTTAAATGTATAAATAATCATAGATGCTCCTTGGGATCCCAAAATGAACAAATAGATCAAGTTATTAAATGCCTGCTTTTTCAGAACAATTCTCATCCCTTAGCCCATGTAGAGGTTTCTTTAGCTTAGAAACTTGGTTATTTTCTTGCCTTCAGTCCAGGACCATGGCAGGATTAAATGGGAAAGTACCAGAGTTTTTCTTTGGCATTGGCTCTGGGTACAGGAAGTCTGCATGCTGGTGAGTTTGGCTGCTTGCAGTTTGAATTCTTTTTTTTTTTGAGACAGGATTTCACTCTGTTGCCTGGGCTAGAGTGCAGTGGTGTCATCATAGCCCACTGCAACCTCAAACTCCTGGGCTCAAGCAATCCTCCTACCTCAGCCTCCTAAGTAGCTGGGACTACAGCTGCATGCCACCATGCCCTGCTAATTTTCTTACTTTTGGTAGAGATGGGATCTCATTATGTTGCTCATTCTGGTCTCGAACTCCAGGCTTCAAGCAGTCCTTCCACCTCAGCCTCCCAAAGTGCTAGAATTATAGGACCACGCCTGGCTGAATTTGAATTCTTAACCAAGGATCCTGGGCCTGGGAGAAGAGCTGCTACCAGCTGCTGGCAGGAAGGCTGGCTCTAAACTCTTATGTGCTGATAGGGCTAATTACACACTGAGAGGAAAGGGTGGGCCAAACCACTGGAGGGAGGGAAGTTCCAGTTTAGGCCACATCCACTGTGATAGGGAATAATACTCCTAAGTGCCAGGACCCACTGCACTGATTCAGACATGAGCCAGGGCTTAGTAGGGGTACATGAGAGAGAAGGCAGACCTTGCCAGGGAAGAAAAGAGGAAAACAGAAAAGGAAAACAATATGTGACTGTATATCGAGGTCAAGTGAGTACGAGAGGTTACAGACTGAGGTCAGAGAAGGGAGCAATTGGTGTTGGCTGGAAGAATCCTCAGGTGACATTTGAACCTGTTCTGGAAGGAAGGGAGAGGACAGACAGATAGAACAAAGGCTGCAGGACAGGAAAAGGCTGCTGAGCAGGAGAGGAACCCTTTTGGAGCCAGGGCACTATGGGAGGTCCGATACTTCCCTCCCAGGACTGTCGCTGTTCTTTGTGAGGGGTGTCTCTAGGCATGGGTGGTGTTCTGAAGTCCCTTTGCAGAAATCTCTCCTCCCTTGGATTTTTCTCCAGCTTGGCCTTTATAATTTCCTGAACAAGGCCATTGAGCTCTGGAACTCCTGGAGTTTATCTTCAGGCTCTTTGCCCATGGCCTTGAGTTAAGTAGTTGGAGTGTGGATGATGCAACTTGTTCTTTGGGCAGGAGCGAGTTGCTTATGTTTCCTTTTGATTGTGAGCAGTTTAGTTTGTTAGGTGGCAGTCAGATTCCCTGTTTTCAGTGCAGTGCTTGGAGGGATTTTTTTCTTCGTGTTATAGGTTTCATTTTGTTGTGTTCCAATGGCAAGAAACCTGTTAGCAGAAAACCAAAGTGGAATGAGTTCAAAATGAATGGTTCTTGGCCTTTGTCCTGCCTGCTTTGAAGAGGGATAATTTGGACCCACAGTTACTGTATGATTAGGGAATTGGTTGCTTTTTGGTGTTATCGGAATAGAGTCCCCCACCCCCACCTTCATACATACTCACACCAAATCGATGTACTAAGCATCCAACCACATAGTTAGAGGAAATGCTGCCGTGAGTCCAGTGATCACTCAGTTCAACTATCTGTCTCTCTAATAGACATCTCCAAAAGAAAAGTTTTATTCTCAGTTACATCAACATTAAAACTTGGCAGCATATCTGAAAAGGTCATAATCCCCCCAGCTCTCCAAGGACCATGGCAGCCTCTGTGCCTGGCATTGTGCCCAATGCTGGGAATGTGGATTCAGTCCCTGCCCTCTCATGGCCTAGTCCAGCAAGGAGCATTAACAAGTAATCAGGCAGTTTTTAAGAATTCGTTCACAGCTGTCATCAGTGATGGACAGGAGCCTTCGGAAGGGCAGCATTGGTAGCTTATGGGAAGAATACCTAAGCCAGACTTGGAATTGAAGGAGTCTTGCTAGAGAAAGAGACATTTCATATAAATGAGTCTGAGAAGCCTGGGAGGAAATGGATTCTCTTTTCTGGTCCCTTATATCCCAGAGCTCTAAGATACGTGGTCAGAACAAGTTCTGTTCTGGCCTAGGCAGTCACTGCTAGGAGTAACTTGAGACCTTGTTTGCTAGTACAAGGTACAGTGGCAGTGGCCTTGTCAGGGTCTAACCCTTTTATTTAGTAAAACTGGAAGTGAGTATCTAGCTGTTCGTGAATTATTTTCTGGAGATAAGAAAGAACTAACTAGAAATACCTTTTTAAAAATCCCATCTGTATATATTGGAACAAAATTATAGGATAGATTACATTAAGTACTTATTTGTGAAGAAAAATATGTTTATAGTAGAGATTTTAAAAGCAACTGAAAAGTACAAAAGAAAGTCACAATCCTGATCTCATGACTCAAGATAATCTTTAACAGTTTTTAGGCATTGTTTTATATGTGAAATACAATTTTTTTTTATTTTACAAAAGCAAATTATTCTTTATAGACTTTTGCAGCCCATTCATATTCAACATCTTTTCTTATCATTAAGTATGACAGATTTCGTTTTGATGTTACTGTTTAGTGGTAAGACTAGATGCTGCTCTTTAGCAACCTGAATGTTACACTACACTCCCAGTGACTAGTGTCCCCTTTAAGGAGGCGCCCTAGGAAGTAACACTACTAATGGGCAAAATGGGTTTGGGAAATTTTTCTAAACACTGTAGTGTGGCATACACTCAGGCTCCTACCGGAGAGCCTTTTAGGGTGGGTGAGGAGGGCTCTAACACCTCTGCTTCCCAGCCCCAGCCTGGCCCCCGCCCCCACCCCCACCCCGGCCCTCGCCCCAGGTGCAGAGAGTAGAGACAGCAGCAGTTTCTGAGCTGAGCTCTATGTGTGGTCTGTGAGGGATGACCAGTACCTTGTGCTTTGTCTTTACTGCTATAGGTTTGGGGCTGTGCGCTACAATTGGCCCATTAGAAATCACTGGCCCTTGTTATCAGCAGAGTCTATTCTTATTTTGGGGAAGTGAATGTCAGATCTTTGTTTTTGTATTAATATGTAGGTCTCCTGGCTGTCTTTCACCTTCTTTGTTGAGGTCACGTCTATAAGCCCTAGGGAGGACCAGGACTTTCAGTTGAACCAACCTGTTACTGAAGGCCTGCCTGTCCCTGGGTGGGGAATACTGATGGGGACAAAGTACTCCCTGTCCTCAGGGGGCTTGCTTTGTAGCTGACTGTGTTGCCTTGCTGACTACAATTCTAAGTGTAGCCACACCCTGGGAGTACTTGCTGGAATCCTAATTTCTCTGTAACTTTCCTTTCTAGTGCTTTCTCACGTGGTTACATTACTTGCGGCTGTCACAGTGCTGGGAGGTGGAAGAGAAGGAATTAATGTGTTCTTCTCCATGTCCACTCCTGCAGACCTTGGTCTGACCCTCTTACCACTACCATGCTCCTGCCTCTGGTCCTGTCTTCGCCACTTCATACCTTCCCCACTGTGTGGCCAGATGAGTCATTCTCAAGCCAGCTCCGATCCCATCTCTCATTCACAAATTGTTAGTGACGCCCCATTTATCCTCAGGGAATGTCAAACCCCTGGCCTAGTGTGCAAAGCCATATCCACTGTGGCCTGTTCAACCTTTGCGCCCTCACTCTGTTCTGTCTGCTGCATATTCTTTAGGCTCCAGCCCTACTAAACTACTGGTAGTTCCTTTCCCACTTGAGGGCACCTGCCACTCTGCTCCCACGTTCCCATTGTCTCTGCACATCTGCCCAGGCCAGCTGAAATGTCCCACCAGGTCTGTCAGCCTTCTCTGATTTTCCTTCACCCAGAGGAAACTTCTCTTGGACTCCCAGAGGGTTTTTTCTTTCTCTAGTACACCTCCCTTTCTGCCTTTGTTTGTGCTCTTGTTAGAAAGCATTGCTCTCAGTGGACTGTAAGCTTCTAGCAGACAGGAATAATCTTTGAATCCCTTTAAGCTCTCCCAGAGTTGCTTGGCACTCTGAAGGTGCTTCAGGAAGATCATTTGAGTGATGGGGGCCTGGAGTGCCTAGGGTCATCCCACAGTCTAGTAGCAGAGCCTGCCTTGGGCTAGTTCGACATGCTCTCTTCCCCAACCTCGCTGCTCCCTCGGGTTTCCCAGGAGCATACTGTGACAAGTCTTGCAAGAAACCTTCATTCTGTTGCTCTGTGTTCATCTTCTATGATTCCCATCTTGCAGATATTGGTGACCATGAGATCCCTGTGGCTGCTGAGAACCCCCTTCCTGTGTGGCCTGCTCTGGGCCTTCTGTGCCCCAGGTGCCAGGGCTGAGGGGCCTGGGGCCGGCTCCTCCCATCCCAGCAACATGGGCCTGGATAAAAACGCAGTGCACGACCAAGAGTACGTATTCAGCTGGGGCTGTGGTCTGGGGGCCTCTCCACCACCTGCAGCTGCGGCCAGCTGTGAGGACACGCTCACTCCTCTTTTCCTTCTCTCTAGTTATATGGCTCCTAGACATTGTTCAAGGGTGACATTTATTCCTTATAGCTACCTGTAAGCCAGGTGTTCTTTTTTCATCATCCTATCACAGGTGGAGGATCTTGAGGCCCAAATGGGACAAATTACTTGTCAGAATCCAGTCTCTCTTTCAGCACCGACGGACACACACACTCACAGATAGACGCACAGACACACAGTATTAATAGTAATGGCAGAATCCAGAAAATAACTAAGATTTCTTGACTCTAACAAGACCTTTCTTTAAATTGACACATTCAAACATTGAATCATTTGTTGCAGCTTTTGTCCTGGGTCAGTTAGCCTCATATTGTTTTACTTTGTTATCCTTGAATTATTTTTAAAAATATATTTTTTTAATTGACGGCCCCAAATAATAGAGAGGAAAAAACATCATAACCTTGCCAGCATAACACAGATGAACTGGTTGACTTTTCCCCTACTCCTTTCATGGCCCTGTCTATATATGTTATCCGTGAGTGTGGTCTGCTGCTGTTGCTGTTTGTTTTGCTGAGCTGGATGAAGTTTAAGATCTTGAACTTTTCAGAGTCCTTAAGGTTTCAGCAGATCCCAGCATCTCTGCCAAGTGGTCTGAGTCTGTTCGTTTTTAGGCATATCATGGAGCATCTAGAAGGTGTCATCAACAAACCAGAAGCAGAGATGTCCCCTCAAGAACTACAGCTCCACTATTTCAAAATGCATGATTATGATGGCAATAATTTGCTTGACGGCTTAGAACTCTCCACAGCCATCACTCATGTCCATAAGGAGGTAGGTGCGGCAGTGGCTTGGGGGTGCCATATCTCAGAGTGGCTCCCTTTGGTTCCCAATCTTGATGACCTGTGCTGTCCTTGGGCATCAAGAGTTCTGCTTCTCCTTTCTCTGCCCTGTTCTGCCTCTTCCTAGTCAATGATCCTTCCTGCAAAGGGTGACTTGCTGAGGCAGAAGCCCCAGGGCTGGGCACTTGTATCTTTTCAAATGCTGCAAGTATTTCTGCTACACACCAGGATTTGAGAATCAGGGCCTAAAAAGACAGACCACAGTCAAACTGCAGAGCAGGGGAGGAGTTATTTCATTTATGGAAAATGATGAATCAGGGACCAAGGGATGTGGCAGTTGTTGAGGGTTTGTGTGATACTGTACAGTGCTGCCTAGTTTCTGAAGCACTTTCAAGTAGGTTAGAGATCTTGTTCGATCTTTGCAACAGCCTGAGTAGGCAGGGATAAGCATTGTTATTACTCCCATTTTCTAGGGAATAGAATAAAATCAAGATCTTGTGCCTCCAGATTTCATGTCACCCCCCTCTGCTACACTGCCCTTTGTCACGAGGAGGGGAGGCAAAATTGGTGAGGTGGGTATGATCACACTGGCTGTGAAGAGTGTAGGTTGGGGTTGGCTTGAAGGCAGCAGGGAGTGCTAACAGTTTTGCACAGGCAAATGGCATTGTTTTGGGAAGATTCTTCACTGTGGAAGGCAAACTGATGGATAAATGAGGATGGATGGGAATAGCATTAGGGAGAGGAATTAAGATTCAGCAGTCCTGGCAGATGAGGCAGGTGAATATGTGAAATATGGCAGAGGAAGAGGCAGCCACAGATGTGAACGGCCTTAGCTTAGCCCCTGGCATGGTGAGCCCTGCTGCACCTGCTTCTGAAGCAAGGGAAATGCTTTCTCCTCAAAGATCACACAACAGGTTCTACTGGTTGGCAGTGCCTTCTTCCTCTTGTTTTGATGCCCAGATATTATCCAATTGTCACTGTTTTCACTTTATCAAGCAAATTGTGCACAGAGCTGACCCGTGAGAGGGCTTGGACTTTTCTCCAGGATGGGTTTGTGTGTCATGGAATCTATGAGACTCATAACTGTCTGTATGCCAGACCCAGCTTTCCACAATGAACATGTGTTGCTTTTGTAATTAGAAAAGGATGAAAAGGAATTTTTAAAACAAATAAGAGCCTAATTTGAAGGGCCTTCTTTTAACTGGCAAATGTAATTTCTAAATTGGATTATTATAAATTGACTCTATGTCTGATACACAGATTTATGAATGCCTAGAAATAGCCACGTGCTACATCGAAAGAGTTTTTAGACATGCATAAACATGGATATTTTGGACATTAGCTAAACACTTCTTCCATTAAAACGTGCAACTCATCATTATCTACTTTATATTTTGTAGGAGGGGAGTGACCAGGCACCACTAATGAGTGAAGATGAACTGATTAACATAATAGATGGTGTTTTGAGAGATGATGACAAAAACAATGATGGATACATTGACTATGCTGAATTTGCAAAATCATTGCAGTAAACATTATTTGGCCATCTCCTAGTTATATGCAAATGTGACCTGTGACAATGTGATTGAAAACTTTTGGTAATGCAGAATAACTCATTTTCAACTATTGCTGCAGCATTTGGTAAAAACCTGTAGCAATTTATTACACTGGGGTGAGAAAGAAGTCAAAAGAAATAGAAGAGAAATGGGACATCTTGTACTCCCAAGTACTATTAAATCTCTTATTGGACAGAGTTGCTTAAAGCATCTTTTTAAGAATATTGGATAATTGGAGCTGAGTACTCAGGAACTTGACTGTAGTAAAATACTGCTAGTTTCTTAATTTTAAATCATGCTACCTGAGAAGTAAGAAAACAAGCTTTGCCAAGTTGACACACTTTTCAGCACTTTTAAGTAACGGTGAAGGAATGGAGTGAATGCCAAATGTTTCCCTTGGGGGGGTCCTGTCTCTTCAGGTGAACATGGTCAGTATTCTGTAAATTTCCCCTGGTCTAAATGATTACTTGCTTTGGGCAAGTGGATATTTATTAGGCTATCTCAAAGCCACAGCATAAGAAGAATGTCAAATATTGAGTTCAGTTGGCCACAGAGTCTAAGATTCTGTGTCCTCTGGCATTTTGGAAATGATACGCCACTGGCCTAAGTGATTAACCTTTTTCAGGTTTTTCAGTGTTTTATACAACTACTGCTACATCCTTCTACTTTATTTCTTTTCTGTCTTCTTCGATCTGAGAGAAACCTTGAATTTAATCATGTTCTCTAATCAATAGTAATGTTCTAGCTTTCTTAATATTTGTATTTCACTCTTGTTTCCAGGGTTTTGTTTTGCAGTGTAGGAAGTGTTAGGAATGTGAGGACTTGATACAGCAGGGGCAAAACTACTAGCTGGTTTAGCCTAAGTGGGAAATGACAAGATCATGCACCGAACACAGTGATTGACCTGATACGAGTTCTATTTAGAAGGAATGTTGTTTAAATTATCTCTTCTAGCTTAAATACTTGGATTCTTTCCAAATCAGTAAAGATTTTTAGAAAAGGAAGCCTCAAAACTCTTTAACAGTGTAAATCTCAATAGAATTTGAACATGGAGAAGCAGTACAGAGTGTAATTTGGTTTATTGGATGTGATGGCTGTGCTATAACGGAAAACCCGAAATGGTGGTTGAATGGGAAAAAGAAACTTCATAAAATTTGCTGTAAGATGTATAGAGACTTATTTTCTTTATTAAAGTATTCTTATAAGAAAACATATGTATTTGTAAAAATGGTTTCCTGTGTCAAGTATTTGTGCAATCAGAGCTGACTTGTAAACTATTCTTGTAATATTTCATTATTTTGAAAGATTTATATGATGAATTCTGGATATGTAACCAATAAAACTGATGAAACAGAATAGAATAGTTGGTTCTGTCTACATAGCTTTCTTCTGCTACATAAAGGGTTTGATTGTTTAACACATGTGTTTATATGTGTTTACTGTTATCAGGTCCTGTGACTGTCCTCGGCTGTACCCGCTCCTTTTGTAGAGGTAAATTAGGTGTTTTTCTTCTGAATGAAATTGCTTTTGGATCTTTATTCTCCAGCCAAATTCTGATTGTGAGAACATTCTATAGTTTAGGAGAATGCATAGTGTTTTCTTCTTGAGTCTGGTGACTATTTGTTCTTCCCCAGAACATTTAATTAGATAGCATTATTGAAAACATCCCAGGCCCAAGCAAAACACGCAGTCTTGCCTGGCATTTGGGAATGACACACTTTGTTGAAAAGGAAGTTACCATTGCCTTTTCTTCCCCCCAAGACCCTTGGACCTTACTCTGGCTCTTCTTCCAGAGCTGCCCCTCTGGATGGGTCTAGTGAACAGGGAGGGAGAAAAGTAGATCTTGAGAGGGTAGAACCACCCCTTTAAATAAACAAGCCTGGAACACCCTTCTCTGTGGCTGGCTGCTCTTTGTAATTATTCCATGTTGGCCTTTGTGGTCCTGCTTATCTGCCTTTCTTCCTAGAAAATTCCCCTGGAGAGGGGCCTGGGACATTAGGGACACAACATGATTTGCAGTTCCCTACATACACCCTTTGTCTCCCCTATGTAAGGCCTTGGCCTTCTCTCACAGCCTGCCTCAAGAATTTTTCAGAATGGCTAAGGAACATCTCTGCACCTCAGTTTCCTTATCTCTAAAATGGGGATAAATCCATTCAGGAGAAGCAGCCTTACATGAAGAAAGCTCAAGCTTGGGCTCAGGCAGACCTGAGTTGAAATCCTAGGCCTGCTACTCCTTAGCTGTGAAGCTTTTAGACTTTCGGTTCTTGTCTAAAAAATAGCTATAATAAAAGTTACCTACAGAATGGTTAAGAGATTAACAAAATGGGAGAAAATAGGTAAAGCACCTGGTACAGTGCCTGGCACAGAGCAGGTGCTAGATGAACCTGTTCCCCAGCCTTCCTGAAGAGCCCAGGCCCCTTCCTCAGTAAAGAGTGGGGACAGGGGGTCTGTAATGGAACCGATGACTTATTGGGCAGAGGACAAAGGTCTTCTCTGTTGCTTATGTTCCTCCATATGAATGCATGGATGAATGGATGAATGAATGAATGAATGAATGCTCTCTCAAGGGAGAAACTAAGGGTCTGGTGAAGTGCCATAGTGAAAAACACAAAAGCATTGAAGTAGGAGCCAGACCAAAGGAGTTTGTGTCTCATCTGGTCTCCTGACAGGTGATTTCGGTGGGCCCTCCTCCGCCTCCGCAGAATCCAGAGGTTGCCTGAAGAAATCAAGCTGGAGGAGCTCGGGAATGCCAAGCAGGAAGAGTAGGGATGAGGGACCGTGCTGAAAACAGAACTGCAGCGACCTGTGTGTGATCACAGAGCTCCAGAAGGCCAGCAGACAGGCTCATGTGTCCTGGGAATAAGGTTAAAAAGTTCTTTTTCTGGAGAAACTGAACTGCTCCCTAGGAAAGGACTTCCAAGCCTTGACATTTAGGGGTTTCTATGAAAAATTTGGCTGGCCGCCTGCTCCCCTAGTAGAGAAGCCACCAAGCTGAGCCCGTCCACACCCTAATAGTGCCTAATCAACTTGTTCATGTCTACACTTAAATGAGAATGGATTCCTTAGGAACGTAAGACAGTTGAAGGAAACTTTTAACATGAAAGAGATAGAAACCAAAACAAACTGAGAAAAGGAGCATTGAGGAAACTGAGATAATGCACGGACTAGCAGATACCTTTAAAAAAATTATAATCAGTGCCCTCAGAGAAGTGAGACTTGATGACATCCATGAAACAAAATTAAGATGCCAATAAAAAAGGGACAATTGGAAAAGAGAATATAGAAATAAAAAATGTGATACCCCTCCCCATGTTTTTCATTAAAAGGGTTAGAACATCAGGTCAGAGAAATCTCCCAGGAAATAGGACAAAAAGACAAATAACTAGTGGTGCAATAGCAGAGAGAGGATAAGACAAGAGGCTCTGTTAAGGACATTCAATATCCAGTGAATGGGAGTTATTAGGAAGAGAAAACAGAAAATGTGATTGGGGGAAAGTAACCCAAACCAACTCAAACTGGGGTAAGAAACAAGCGAATGGGTAGGGGAGATGGGAAGGTGAGAATTTTTTTTTTTTTTCCTATTAACCTTGATAGTGGTGAGGGAAGGTGAGAATTTGTTGGCCACGTCACTGAACTGGCTTCAGACCTGACCCAATTCTGGAGCTGACCTGCCACCAGGATCTGCCCTCCTCCACCTCCAGATCTGCCCCCTGCTGCCTTAGTGCCGTTCTCGGGTTCCACACAGGGGCAGGATGGCGGCAGCAGCTCCAGCGCATGCGTCTCAGCTTCCAGTCCATCAGAGAAGAAAGCCTGTCTCTGTGCCCTCTGTCCTAGGTGGCTCTACGGCATAGTGCTAAGAGAATGAACTCTGGCGTGAGACTGCTTTAAAGTGAGTCCTGGTTTTGCCACTTAATAGCTGTGTCACTTGGGCATGTTACTTGATGCCTCTGTGCCTCAGTTTCCCCCTCTGACAATAGGGATAATAATGACAGTATCACCTCATCTGGCCGCTGTATTAATTGAGTCAACATATGTAAAACCCTCACAACAGAGCCTGGACAGAGGAGCACTTTATCAGACTCATTCAGAATTATTATTCAAGTCCATCCTGAACCGATTACCAAGGCCAGGGCCATGCCACATGGGCCCGCTGGCTCAGGCCCTGGTTCAATGCTGCATCCCCAGGGAGGGGCCGGAGCCCCACTAGTAATGAAATGACTGACAGTGGGAGGAAGCATGTCAGGGAGGGACATCAGTACCATTTCCAGAAGGGGAGGGTGGAAGCTGCTGTGTAGCCTTCCTCAGGGTGATCGGCAATGGACTAGTTACTTCTTCCAGAGAAATCTCCTTGCGCCCCAATGTCCAGTGGCCTGGCCCCATGGCTCTGCAGAGATCACTATCACACTGTATTTGAAGGCACAGGCCTTCAGCAGAGCCATCCAGGGGGCTGTGGGCGCCCTGCCTGTTCCCGCCTGCGCCCCCACTGCCAGCACGAGAGGGAGCTGTGTTCTTTATTCTGTCAGCACATCATCGTCTGATTTTGGCCCCAGACTGCCTGGAATCACTCACACTTACCTCCCGGACCAAACAATCCTTTTCAGACACAGCTCAAACTAAAACCATTTTAGGAAAAAAAATTCTTCAGCTACGCAAGGCTATGCAAGGGCCATTTGAACCAATCTCCACCTCTCGACATCTCAACCCAAAGCATCTGTACTGGGGTTGCTTCTGCCCAGTCCAGGCATTCCCTAGGAACTCTGGATTCCCCCGGATACTGACAGAGCTCCTTAGGGGGCTGCTTCCTGAGCAACAGGGAAGGTCTGCCTGCAAAAGCTGTCACCCACCAAGTCCCACAGCCAGGAGGAGAGAGTGGAGCTATGTCAAGAACACACAAGAGAGACTAGAGAAACGAGAGGACAGGCAAACGGGAAGGTCAGCTGAGCCCTGGTTTGTGGTCGGAACCCAGGGGGTCACCAGAGCACTGAATTGCGGCCGGGAAGGTCCACAGGGTGTTGCGTGAGGATAAACTTTTAGCAGGTGGAATCCAAGGGAGGGGAGTCTGGATGTCAAATACAATTGAGTTTTCCAATAATGCTCTTGATAACATATAAATGTGACACCTTCACTTTCCCACTCTGTGCTCAACTACGCAACTGTAATTCACTCTCTGACTTCCGGTGCTACGGGCATAAAATGCTGGTATTTTATTACGAAAATAATACATCTTCATTAAAGGTAATTTGAAAATACAGAATAAACAATATTCTCATTGTTCAATGCAGCCCCTGAATTATGTTGCACCTCCTCTTGATCTTTTTTCTTTTTACATAGTTGTAATGATGATATTTATACAATTTTTTAGCTTTTTATTTTTTATTTATTTATTTTTTTTGAGACAGAGTCTCACTGTGTTGCCCAGGCTAGAGTGCCGTGGCATCAGCCTAGCTCACAGCAACCTCAAACTCCTGGGCTCATGCGATCCTTCTGCCTCAGCCTCCCAAGTAGCTGGGACTACAGGCATGTGCCACCATGCCTGGCTAATTTTTTTTTTATATATATATATATTTTTAGTTGGCCAATTAATTTCTATTTTCAGTAGAGATGGGGTCTCACTCTTGCTCAGGCTGGTTTCGAACTCCTGACCTTGAGATATCCTCCCGCCTCGGCCTCCCATAGTGCTAGGATTACAGGCATGAGCCACTGTGCCCAGCCAAATTTTTTAGTTTTTTAAATCAAAGGCATGCTCACACATAAAACCTTTTCTATTTTTACTATTATCTTTTTTTTCTTTTTTTGAACATATTCTTGAACTTGTATATTTTTACTATTATTTCTTGAGGAAATTGAATTACTGAGATTTGAGCAACTTTAAATCTTGGTAAATATTGCTAAATTTCTATCCCAAAGAGTTGTGCTAATTAATACTTCATTCACATTGTATATAAAGAGCCTATTTCCTTTAGCTACACTTATAGCGTATCCTAACAAGTTTCCATAAACACAGAACAACCAGACATTAGTGCTTTTAAATGTCTGATCAAAATAGCACTGTATACACTAGTACTATACATGTCTACCATTTTATTCAATTGTGTATTTGTCCATTTGCTGATTCATTAATTGGAATTTATCATGTGTCATGTAACTTCTGTGGTCTAGGTTCTGAATTTAAATACCTTCTGAAGAAGAGAAAAAGAAAAAAGCTTCTTTGATTATGCCAGGGTTCCCCTAAGAATACTATCACCAGAGGACATAGACGTGCTTTAGCATCTTCAATGAAAACAAGAGCTAAATCACATTTCTACCTCAAGAGGGAATGCATCATATTAACAACCCAACCAAATATCTAACATTTCAACCAAGGAATTAATAGTAGAAACTATGAACATTATGTTTAAACTTTTTTGAATTTAAAAACAAGCAGGACTTCAGCTTCTAGGAAGATGGAGTAGATGCATGTCTCCCTATTTCTCTCAACAAGTTCAGCAAAACCCTTGGGCATTATGCATAAAACAAATTACACAAAAAGATTCTGAAAAGTAGAGAAAAGAAGGCAGACTGGCTAGGGACCTTGAGACCTAAGCAACAACATGGTGGTGAGTTACCTGGGTTTTCTTTTTGCCTCATATATCTAGCCATGGAGCTACAAAAGCCCCATCCCTGCACCCACGCCAGCCTAGTGGGAGCGTAGACTTCCACACTTGCCAGGCTGCAGTGAGGCACCCCTCCTCCTTCCTGCTGGGGTAGTGGCAGAGGAGGCCAGGTAGGCAGCTGGGGTTAACCCCCTGAAGGTAACAAGCTCCCCTCCTGCCCACAGGGTCAGCCGAGAGCACACAGGGACCCTGGACCTGGACTTGTACCCCTAACTGGCAGTAACCAGGCTCCCCTCTGCTTCCTGCTGGATGGTATCAGAGGAGACTTAGTGGAGAGTCAAGACTTTCACCACTGCCCAATGATAACAAGCCCCCCACCCCAGTGTTGGTAGAGACCACATGGGGAACCCCAACTGTCACTCCTGTCCAGCAGCATTGAGGAGTCCCCACCTCAAGTGTCACTGGAGGCCAAATGGGGACTTCTGGACTTCTCCCTCCACCTGCCAGCAATGGGGGAGGTGCACTGCCTGCCCCTGCTGGAGGGGTGTCCTAGGATGCCAGTTAAAGCAGAAGGTTTAAATAGGATCCAGTCTTACGATACAAAAACGTCCAGGTTTTAGTAAAAAATCACTCATCATACCAAGAGCCAGGAAGATCACAAACTGAAGGAAGGGAAAAAGATGTCGACATTGAGACAACAGATGTCAGGGTGATATGACGAAGATTTTAAAGCAGCTGAGCTGTGATTAAAAAGGACTTCAATGAACAGTTACAAACATACATACAATAAATGAAAAAACTAAGTCCCAGCAAAGCAATATAAAATATAAAGAAGATACAAAGAAAAACCGAATGAAAATTTTAGAAATGAAAAATATAATAACGAAAATAAAAAACTTAATGGATAAGCTCAGTGGCAGAATGAAAGAAACAGAGGAAAGAATCAAGGAACTGGATGGTAGAACAATAGATGCTGCCCAGTCTGACCAACAGAAAGGAAATAAACTGAAAGAAAGATGCACAGAGCCTCAGGACCCGTGGACTGATAGCAAAAGATCTGACATACCTGTCATCAGAATTCCAGAATAAGAGGAAAAAGAGAATGGGACTGGAAAAGTACTGGAAGAAATAATGGCTGAAAATATCATAGATTTGGCAAAAAACATGAAGCTATGCATTTAAGAAGTGGAAAGGCTGAGTGTGGTGGCTCACGCCTGTAATCCTAGCACTCTGGGAGGCCAAAGTGGGAGGATCGCTTGAGGTCAGGAATTTGAGAACAGCCTGAGCAAGAGTGAGACCCCATCTCTACGAAAAGTAGGAAAATTAGCTGGGCGCAATGGTGTGTGCCTGTAGTCCCAGCTACTTGGGAGGCTGAGGCAGGATAATTGCATGAGCCCAGGAGTTTGAGGTTGCAATGAGCTATGATCATGCCACTGCACTCTATCCTGAGCAAGAGAGAGGGACCCTGTCTCAAAAAAAAAAAAAGAGAAAACCTCAAACCTCAAAGAGAGTAATCCAAAAGAGATCTACTCCAA
Organism: Lepilemur ruficaudatus; assembly: GCA_963574885.1. Classification (NCBI taxonomy): domain Eukaryota; kingdom Metazoa; phylum Chordata; class Mammalia; order Primates; family Lepilemuridae; genus Lepilemur; species Lepilemur ruficaudatus. The sequence continues at coordinate 5,300 of CAUYRT010015522.1, read as the reverse complement.
GACCAAGACACATCATAGTCAAACTTCAGAGAACCAAAGGCAAAGGAAAAAATCTCAAAAGCAATGAGAGAGAAACAACACCTTACTTAGAAGGGAAAAAGAACTTGAATGACAGCGTATTTCTCATCAGAATCTAGAATCTATGGAGGCCAATAGGAAGTGGCACATTTTTCAAGTGCTGAAAGTAAAGAACTGTCAATCCAGAATCCTATGTCCAGTGACAATATTCTTTAGGAAGGAAGGGGAAATCAAGATATTCTCAACCAAAGGAAAACTAAGAGAATTTGTTCCCAGCAGACCCACCCTAAAAAAATGGCTGGAGGAAGTCCTTTAAACAGAAAGGAAATAATAAAAGGAAGAAAGAACATGGTAAGCAAAAATATAGATGAATACAATAGACTTTCCTTCTCTTGAATGTTCTAAATTATGTTTGAATAGGCTTCTAATGATTGAAGCAAAAATTGCAACATGGTCTGATGTGATTCCAAATGTATGTAGAGGATATTTAAGACAATTATGTTGTAAATAGAGAAGGGTAGAAAGAACATAAAGAAAAGTAAGTTTCCTACACTTTCATGTGAAGTGGTAAAATGATGAACGTAAAATGGTTGCTCTACCCTGGAAAACAATTGGCAGTTTCTTAAAAAACTAAACATGTAACTATCATATGACTCAGCAATTGAGTTTTGTGGGGCATTTATGTTCACACGAAAACCTGCACATGAATGTTCATAGCTGTTTTATTTGTAATACCCCAAAACTGAAAACAACCCATATGTCCTTCAATAGGCAAATGTTTTAACAAACTGTGGTACATCTATACCATGGAACATTACTCAGCAATAACACGGAACAAACTATTGATACAGGCAACAGCCTGGATGAATCTCCTGAGTATTATGCTGTGTGAAAAAAGCCAGTCCCAAAGGTTATATACTGGATGGTGCCATTTACATAGCATTCCCCAAATGACAAAATTCTAGAAATGGAGAATAGACTGTGGTTGCTGAGAATTAGGGAGGGCGGGAACAGGAGAGAAGTGAGTGTGGCTGTAAAAGGGCAACACAAGGGATGCTTGTGCTGATGGGAATGTTCCATATCTATCTTCACCGTGTCCATGTCAATGTCCTGGTTGGGATATTGTATTACGGTTTTGGAAGCTGTCACCCTTGGAGGAAACTGGGGGGAGGATGCACAGGATCTGTCTCTGTTACTTTTTACAACGGCTTGTCAATCTACAATTATCTTAAAATAAGAAGTTTAATTTTTTTTAAAAAGTGTTGAAAGTAACATAGTCATTTCAACACAATGGCAATGTGAAATTTAGGACCTCTGGGACAGTGTGAGACAAGGCCTGTTGCTTGGTGTCAGAGCCCCAGGGACTGTCCTGGTAGGGCTCTCAGTTACAGCCTGTTTCAGAGGCTTCCAGAGAATGTGCCTTGCTCTGCCAGAAATGAAAGGAAACATGGTCACTGGACATTTTCTGCCCGTGAATTTCCAAATTCTCACTGGGTGGCTGGAGAAGGACATGAGAGTCACACCCCCCGAAGAGTGAAGAGCCCTGCTGTACCGGGAAGACAGGGAGAGTTTGAGGAGGTCCTTGCACCCAGGGGAAGGGTGGTGGTGTGTGGCTGTACCAAGTGGCTGGAGTGCCACAGGAATGAAGCAGGCTGAGTGTCCCTCGCCCCCAGCTGTGGGTACAGCCCAAGAGGAGGGAGTGGTGTGGCCACAGTTGGTGAACTTGAGAGCAGAGATCTGACAGCATGCATTCAAATCAAGGAGATCTTCAGGAGAGATCCCGAGCTTCCTGGATGCCAGTGAACCAGCGTGCAGGAAATAGTGAAGGTTTATCTGTGATGCAGTCTCTGGTGTCCACAGCTAAATTCTATGGGCTCTGTGGGTGTGAGACGGGAACAGGGTGACCATATCTGAAGGGACTAGGATGTGGTGGGTGCTAAGCCAGGTGTCCCTGGGCTTTTCTTGAAGGGTTTTAGAAGTGCCCATTCTTTAGAAGTGCCCTATGGGTTAATAGGAACCCAGGAACCCATCAATAATGACCTCATCAACAACCAGGCCTTGGGTTGCTGGGGCGGGTGACTGGGTGGGAGGAAGACGGTGCAGACGGAGCAGAGCAGGGAGCAGGGCTGACCACACGTGCGTGACTACACGGAAGCCAGCAAGGGGAGTCTAGGGCTACTGTCAACGACCTCCCTTGCCTCAGGGGGGCCTCTGGGCTACAGCTTGGGCACACATGAGCCTCCCTCTCAGCTCTTCTCACAGTGCATCCCCTCCAAGAAAGTGGACATGCCCATGATAGAAGACTCACCTTACTGTCCACAGCCTCAGAGCTGGGCCTGCACAAGCTCTTCCCAGGTATTTGATATTTGGGCCTGAGGACAGAGCAGCAGGCAGGGGGAGGGAGGCCCTGGCGAAGGCACGTGAGTGGCAGAGCTCTGTGCCTTTGCTACTCAATGTGGGGGCCACAGACCAGCAGCATCAGGGTGGCGCAGGTATGAACACTGAGCATCAGGCCCACCCGGATCTCCTTTATCTAACTCTGGCCGACTTGATTTCCATATTGTTTAACCAAGAGAACCTTACCAATGCATGTGGGCATGGAGTCTTGTTGAATGAAAATCCTCCTGAAATGACAATGTTTCCAGTCATTTATCTTTTAATATGACATATCTTCTCAGATTCTTTCCAAATGGACCACTTGCTGGGTTGGACATAGAAGTCATAAAAACCTTTCCCTTTTTACACTATGGTAAAGACCTGGCCCTGCTTTCCTAGACAAGGCCTGTACTGAAATTGCTGTGAGGGACCCCTTTAATAAAGTGTGAAGAAGGCCTCTGTCCCTTCTCCTTGGCAGGCCCTCTCTGACCAGTCTAGTCCATGGTGACTTTCCCTTCTCTGAGCCTCCAGAGCAGTGGTCCTTGAACTTTTGTGTGCCATGGACTCCTTTACAGAATGTTTCAAAATGCATGAAATAAAAAAGAATTTCAAAGAAATCAATTGTATTGAAATACAGGCATCGAAATATTTTAAAAAGTGAGTGATTTAGTAGTATATGTGCTTCTTAATTAGCACAGTAAGCTCTACCAGCAGGTTTAACAATAACTGTAATTTCAAAGTAGCGATGACTAAATGATTTAAGATATCTGTAACAACCGTCATATGTGATATAAAAATATTTATAATTTCTGCAAGGGATGAAGTTACAGGCTTTATTGCAGCTTTTTGCCTAATTCGTAACCGAAGAAAATGCTAACTTTCAGTTTGAGGTTCATGAAAATAAAGATGTAATTTTTTTCCCCACTCAAGTTTATGTATCTAGAAAGGGTTAGTGGGCCCAAGGTTAAGAACTTCAGCCCTAGCAGGACACATGGTCAATAACACAATACATTCATCATAACTACCGAAAGAACAAGTGTTTATAAAAATGCAAGCCAAGCAGATGTGCACTAAAGTCAAATTCTAGTCTCCATCACTTCTTCCAGCCGTTCGCCTGCTCCTGCCGATTGGTGGGTTCCGGTGCGCTGTGGACCAGTCTGTCTTCTCTTACTTCCTGACCCCCCACTCCCATTCCAGTGCCTGGCGGGGGCTGGGCCCAGAAGGAGTACTCACTTGGAATTTGTTGACAGTCTGCCTGTGATGACTGTTTGAATGCCGGTATTTTATTAAATAAGATTCTGAAATTTTTATTATAGATCCTGATGACTACCGAACACGTTAGGTCTCTCAACACAATATTTTTCATTTGCTTAAGAACCACTAGATGGCAGCAGTGTCCCACAGAACGGCCTTTTCCAGCTCTCAGCATCCCATCCGGGGGTTATTTTTAAAGAAGCGTCACTTCTGTTTCACTCCCGAGTGACTCCTCCTCACATCTCCCTGTATAAAATGGCCACCAGAAGAAAACCCACACGAACACACATACACACACTCAAAACAACAATGAAACTCAAACAGGAACAAAAACTTGAATAAAAATGCTCAGACTGATCTGCTTTGGGGAAAGAAATTATTAACCTTTCCTCAGACAATGGAAGTGATGGCCAAAAAGAGGAGAGGTGACAGAGGTGACAGCGGTGCCACAGAGCCAGCAAACTCTGAGCTGCCCAAAGCAGTCTGTGCCTGGCTCCTGGCGGAGGAATCCGTGATTTGTCAACTTCTGCCCCACCGCCACCGCCACCGCACTTGCTTTCACCAATGCAAATGCCTCCTGCAAAATCCCTCTCTGGTCGTAGCTGAACAGGGGAGAGGGAGTCTCACCACACTTGTGTTAGGATGGCTGCCAGGGGCGCAAGCCCACCCAGCGGTGTCAGTGAGTGTGGGATGGGCAGAGGAGAGGCACAGGACTCAGTGGGACACAGCCTGGAACTGGACAGTTGGGTAGAGCCAAACCCTGAGGCAGAAATGGGGAGGGCGCCGACTGCTTTTCACCCTGGGGCTTCCGTGGGAACATTAATCCTGAAGACTGAATTTCAGCAAGGCCTCCCAAAGTAACCAAAGCCCAGAAACCCCTCCTGCTGCCATTCCTCCTCTAGAAGTCTGAGAAAGCTGAATCCGCAAGAGATGTGAGACAATAAGGTAACTTTGCTTTTTAAAATGTTATCCATCCTTTTGCAACACAAGCACCCAAGAGAAATCAAACAGGTGTATTTGTTGCCAAGCCCCGAGGAACAGCCGAGGTACTAACACTGAACAATTCTATCTGGTGAATGTTTTTTAACATCTCTGAGGAGACAAGAAAGAGTCAGGAGCCTCAGACTTGGGGTTCGAGTTCCAGGCAAGGTTTTTAATTATGTGGCCTTGCAGAGTGTCAGTCACCTCCTTTGTAAAGTGGGGGGAATCCGGAACCTACTTCAAGGATCGTTGTGAAGATTAAATATAAAGCACTTGGTGCAGAGCCTGGGGTATTTATGGATAACTAAATAATAAATTATAAATATCGATATGCTTCTAGGCATGTATTCACTCAACCACATCTGCTGGATCTCTGAGATGAGTGAGACCCAACCTCAGGCCTCAAAGGATAGAATCTTTATTGTCCTATTGTGAAACTGGGAAATATAGCAATGGATAATATACACACCTGCCTATACTGTATTTCATTGATTCCGAAATGCACTTTTTCATATTTTGACATCTTTGAATTTTTTTTTTTTTTTTTTGAGACAGAGTCTCACTCTGTTGCCTGGGCTAGACTGAGTGCCGTGGCGTCAGCTTAGCTCACAGCAACCTCAAACTCCTGGGCTCAAGCAATCCTTCTGCCTCAGCCTCCCGAGTAGCTGGGA
>CAUYRT010015519.1:0-25675 GCA_963574885.1 Lepilemur ruficaudatus | reverse complement strand
AAGAGATTCTTTTCCCCAATGTATATTTTTGTCTGGTTTATCAAAGATTAGGTTACCATATGCAGATGGTTTCATCTCTGGATTCTCAGTCCTGTTCCAAAGATCAATGGTTCTGTTCTTGTGCCAATACCAAACTGATTTATTATTGCTTTATAGTACAACTTGAAGTCTGGAAGACCGATACCTCCCAGTTTGTTCTTTTTGCTTAAGATTGCTTTTGCTATACGAGGTCTTTTCTGGTTCCATACAAAGTGAAGAATTATTTTTTCTAGGTCTGTACAGAATGAAGATGGTACTTTGATGGGGATTGCATTTATTCTGTAGATCACTCTAGGTAAAATTGACATTTTAACAATATTGATTCTACCAATCCATGAACAAGGTAGATTTTTCCATCTTTTTACATCTTCTACAATTTCTTTTTTAGTGTTTCATAATTCTCCTTGTATGTCTTTCATATCTTTTCTTCAGAGATTATTTCATAACATTGAGAAGAATGGAACCCTTCCGAATTCATTCTATGAAACGAACATCTCTTTAATTCCAAAACCAGGAAAAGACCCAACAAAAAAAGAAAATTACAGACCAATATCCCTCATGAATATAGATGCAAAAATCCTCAACAAAATTTTAGCAAATAGAATCCAACAGCACATCAAAAAAATAATTCATCATGATCAGGTAGGCTTTATTCCAGGGATGCAAGGCTGGTTCAACATCGCAAATCTATAAATGCAATTTGTCTCATAAATAAAACCAAGAACAAAGACCATATGATTCTCTCAATAGATGCAGAAAAAGCATTTGACAAAGTCCAACACACCTTTATGATAAAGACTCTAAACAAAATAGACATAGGCGGCTCATACCTTAAACTGATCAAAGCCATCTATGACAAACCTACGGTCAACATCATACTAAATGGAGAAAAACTGAAATCATTCCCACTTTGAACTGGAACTAGACAAGGATGCCCACTTTCCCCTCTTCTATTCAACATCGTGCTCGAAGTCCTAGCAACAGCAATCAGGCAAGAGGGTGGTATTAAGGGTATACAAGTGGGTGCAGATGAGATCAAGCTCTTGCTCTTTGCTGATGATATGATTTTATATCTGGAAAACCCCATGGATTCTTCCAAGAGACTCCTAGATTTGATAAATGAATTTGGTAAGGTCTCAGGTTATAAAATCAATGTGCACAAATCAGAGGCATTCATATACGCCGAAAATAGTCAAGCCAAAAACAGTCAAGCTGAAACTCAAATAAAAAAGGTAATACCCTTTACTATAGCCCCCGCCCAAATTAAATATCTAGGAATAAATCTGTTTCAGTTTTGTTTAAAATTCTAAAAAGTGTGTGTGTGTGTGTGTGTGTGTGTGTGTTTGCTAGGACTGCCATAACACATCCCACAGTCTGCATAGCTTAAATAACAGAAATGTATTTTCTTACAGTGCTGAAAGCTGGAAGTAAGAGATCAAGGCATCGGTACCGTTGTTTCTTCTAAGGCCTCTGTCCACAGCTTGTAGACAGCCATCTTCTCCCTATGTCCTCATATGGTCCTTCCTCTGTGTGCATCTGTGTCCTCATCTCTTTTTCTTATGAAGAAACTAGCCGTATTGGATTCAGGCCCACCATAATGACCTCCTTTAACATTAACTACCTTTTAAAGGCTCTATTTCCAAATACAGTCACATTCTGAGGTATTGGAGATTTGGATTTCAACATGAATTTGGGAGGGTGAACAATTCAACCCATGCCTGTGTGTGTGTGTGTACAGAATATTTTTATATCTTCTAATCTTCTCTGCTTTCCACAGTTCCAGCCTTCATGCCAATCATCAGCTCAAGGTTCTCCTGCCTGTTTCTTCTAGAAATTCATATCATATGCACATGGGCATCCCCTGTGAGCATTCCCTTTCTTTCTCCACTCATGCTACACCAGACACCTCGGTCCCATGAGTGGGTATCCTCTAGGAATTTGAGAACCTTTTTTCTTCCTTGAAACATCAGCTTATAGCACCAGACACTGAGCCCTGCAAAATAACTATGCCTTGTGTACAGTGCACCATCCTGCTGGTTTAGTCCATGTTTTCTATCTTATATGGGTATTCTTATAAGGGTTGTTTTAATCTCAGTATTTCTGTCTACAAAAGGTAAATAAATAATCATTAATGTGCAGGAAATAAGAATCTAACCTTTAAAAACATGAACTAGAACTTTTTAATGGAAGTCAAATTAGAAATGATTGTATTATAGCAAAAATACTGTAAACAAGAAAATTTTTCTTTGTATCTAACTCTAAACTTTTCTATTCTACCTCAGTTTAGGGGCTTGTTTCATTGAACACTCCCTCTCCCCCTTAATGGAAATACAAAAAAAACCCAACACTCTAATTCATGTCATGTGACCTGAAGTGGTCACATTTAGAGAAAGAGCACATTATTAGTGATGATGACCAAAGCCATCTCTAAAAAGTGGTTTAAAAACTATGTGCTCTGTCTGTGGTGTCTGTGTCTAAACTCAAATGGATAACTCAGAGGTGAGCCCACTTTTTGAAAGATTTATTATTGTACAGATCTAGAGAAAACTCAGGTCAAATTATGATCCTTGACACTGAACCACTGTGTACAACAATAGAGAAATAAAAAAAGTTATAATCTTTAGGAGGAAATCAGGGGAGGAGGGATTTTAGGACTTTTAACATTTCTAACCCCATTTGTTGGAAAGCTACATCAACAGCAATTATTTTCTGAGAACAGATAGGGTGCACATTCCTTCACCTGGTACTTGGGATGTGTCCAATGACCTACGGAAGACCGGGGAAAATGTAATATGCATTCATGCAACCACCCTCAGCTGTCTTCCAGGATTATTAAGCATCTGGCACTGTAAACTCCTACTTGTTTCTTTAAAAATTGTCAAAGCAGAAATGCCAGCATATCAATAGCAGAGTAATAGCCAAATCATATATTATTCCTTCCAAGAGGCTAGAAAAAGGCTACGTGCATCCCCCAATGAGGACAAGACTAATCGCAGAGCCAGAGCCGAGCTGTGGAGATTTCCCTGGGGAGCTCATCATTTCATCACATGTCACAGCTTCACTCAGTCAACGTGCTCTCCAGAGCAGCTTCCCTTCCCTCCACAGGCACTGCCATTCTGAGGAAAGCTCTCTGGTAAAATCTACCTAGCGTTCGGCACAGGAGTGCATGATAGCAGTGCATTAAGAAAACAGGCAGATACATAGGCCCTCCCCTGCTTGAGGATAGGGTTTTTGACTCCCACCAGCACCTAGACCAGCAATTAGTAGTTCATGGTGACTATTTGCCTTGAATATTCAGGCAAAACAGTCCTGACCACCAACAGTCCGTATGTCATCTGGAAGCATGAGCATGCTCACATGCGTGTGTGCATACACACTCACACACATGCTCAGACACACATTTAGAAGGGAGATTATCAATAGGATTTGCCACTCTGCTTTCGAAATTCCCGCTTAGGTAGACCAGGACGCAGAACTCTTATAGCCATAAGGCTGCAAGGTGTTGCATTATTGCCTTTATCCTACACTCAGATTGTTCAGGTAGGGTTAACCTGGTCACTTTCCCATCATTTGCAAAACAAAATCTCCTCTCAGCTTTGCCCACTTTGACTCATCGCTACAGGGCCAGAGAAAGGCATTCATTTATTCATTCATTTATTCATTCAGAACAGACACAATCATACCTCCTGATGGTGGAGAATGTGGAGCAGTGCCACCATGCAGAGCATTAAGGGGTCACAGCAGCCCGTGGCTCGACCTGGTCTGAGGTCCCCAGAAACTGAAAGCTGCCTCTAGTGACAGAGGCCTCAGATCAAGAGACAGAGGATGGACCCTGCAGAGAGCACAATTCTGGTCACAGGGTCAAAGAATCTTAGGATCCTTTGGGGTTCCTGGAGAGTGGGTGCAACTCTTTCTAGCTCTAAAACTCCATGGTTGTGACTCAGAGCTGCGTCAGTCCTGCTAGCCACAAAGAAGTTAAATGCTCGCTGGAGTGGCATTGAATCAACCTGGCCAGAGATTAAATGTTCTTTCTATCCTTGATTGCCCTCCAGTTACACTGAAGTCCCTCAGCCCACACTTCGGAGAGAGCCAAGATGGACGACGAGGTGCCGTTAAAATATCTTGCTGACATTGAATAGAAATGAAGAGGTTGTCAGCAAAGCCTTCCGTGAAGGTGGCAGGGATGGCGGGAGAGGGTAATTGTTTTCTGAAGTAGAGTTGTCACTCTGTGTTAATAACTATACATGACCTTTCTGTGACAAAGGTTCTTTGCTGGGTTCCACATTTGAGCGGCCAGAATGATTTAAAAGTTAAGCCCTGACAACAGGGGACAGTCCATTTGAGTGAGCAAAGCCCTGCACTTTGTTTTCTCCAAAGCCGTTGCCAGTCGTGGAAGCTGTGCGGAAGGCAAAAGAGAAGGGTGAAAAATAACACAAGTGCCACTCCCCAGAGCATGCCGGGCTTGGCGACTAGAGAGTTGCATGCTTAAAATTGCAATTCAAGTACTTTTTAAAAATCAACTGAGCCTCCATTTCTTCTTTTCGCCTCAGGGATAAGTGACTAAAAATAGCTCATAAATATTTGTGAATCCCTGTCCACCATTAGACCTAGCCAAACCTCCCCCTGTAGTCTCTCCGTCCATTAAAACTGATCTCCCTATTCAACTCCCGCTCTTAAACTGATGTCTTTGTCCCATTCTTGTTTTGTATTCCTCCCTCCAGCTTTCCCAGAGCTTCGCAGGCAGGCACAGTAGTTGGCTATCCCCTGAGCTATTGGCACTCATCACGCACTCTCTGAAGAGTTTTATGGTACATTATCCTCAGCTGTTATTTGGCTAGGATCTTCTTTCCTACTTCTCCATGAACCCATCAAGCTTATCTGGTCTCTGGGCACAATAGAAATTCAATCAGAAAATGTTGATTTCATATGGGAACCTATTAGTCAGAGACACTGTATTGGGTCCTAGGGAGAACCAAAGGGTCACCTGTGAGCCTTGCTCTCAAGGCACTTCCAGGCTGGTGGTGCAGACACAGCCAGAAGACGAGCTGGTGGAGGAGGCCACGTGAAGTGGAGGAGACAGCTGCCAAACGTGGGTCTCAGGAGAGTAAGGACCCAAGGTCAAGAGTGTCCTGATGCTGAAAGTTCTTCATGCATATGACTAAACTGAGGCCCAAAAGGTGCGATGATTTGCTATTGGCAAGGGTCAGCAGAGCAGTGTCACATTAGTAGGAGCTAATGCTAATAATTATCAGAAACATTTTACTTGCTCAGAGTCAGGCCCTGTCCTGTGCTGACAGCTAGACATTCAGTCTCTCCTGTCATCCTCATCACAACCCAAGAGGTTGGCCCTAATATTATTATATTTTTCATGCTTACAGATGTAGGAATTAAGCAGCTTTTCCAAAATCACAGAGTCAGAGAGTGAGTGAGCCAGGCTGAGGATCCAGGGTTCTGCCACCATAGTCTGTGTAACTTTGGTCTTCTACTCTTTATGTAACTTTCTTCAAATAAGAAGAAAAAAATAAACTAAAATGAAGTGAAAACTCCTTACCTGTGTGCATGATTTCCTTTCTCTTTGTGTATCTTGAGCCTGGCCTCTTCTGGCTCGGGACTTGTAGGTGTCATTAAGAGCATCCATCACAGATAAGATCTTTCACTAAAGGACCTTGCTTCCCTCACTTGTAAAATGAGTGGGTCCGACCAGGTGATCTCAGAGGTCCCTTCTGGTTCTTACCCTCTGTGATTCCAAACAAGGGTTGCCACCCTCGAAGACTGTGAATTTCAACCCCTTTTACAAGCCCTGAAGAAGAAGGAAAAGAAAGGAAGAATTGATCACATGCTTGTGCAAATTTAAGTAATAGAAAACAGAGATGCTACCCTTGTGAATTCCTGGGTGATATGCATGACTTGGAAAAAGAAGAAAAGTATTGCATGTAATACCACAGGGCACCTTTAACTCAGCCTTTCTTCCTGAAATAAAAACACAACCGAGTTTTTTAAGTTAGTTGGTTGACGGATCACCTTGTTCCTCCTCATCATTCTCGTATGATTCAACAAACATTAGAGAGAAATTTTTCTGCTTAAATTCCTTCCTGCAACAGAAGTAAATATCTCACTTTTATAAAAATACATTTCTTAAAGATAAAATACAGTTCTACAATGCTGTTTCAGATATATTTGCCATAAGTCAGATACCCTCGTTCAAATAATGGACTATGAACATAATCCATCTTGGGGAGTCAAGAAGTACAGAACTTGGTCTTATTAAGGTGCTCTGTTATGAGGCCCGGTCACTGATACAATGAATTGTTTTTCAACAGTGCTGTGGCTGCCACCATAAGTCTTCGGCTTGAATGAAAAGGCAATTAAGAAAGGAACTTGGAACAAGAAACTCAAACTAAATACTCTTCTTTTTCCAGTTCTAACATAATTAAAATGGTGTGCAACTGCCAGTTGGCTAAAACTAAATAAAAATGGGCAATTAAGGGACACTGTTGGGACAAGCTATATCTCAAAAAACTCTCTTTCCTACTAGTGCCATTTGAGTCTTACTTTTCTTTCATGCAGGAGAAGTTTCTGCTATGGTGCCGTAAGCTCTGCATGTGGGCAATGGAAAGGTTGTCTATCCCCATTTCCCATTTCACAGCCCTCAGCTGCTTTAGAGCTGGTTGACCTTGAAGGACATAATGCACTTTCTGCTGCTTTGCACAGGGGCTGTTAGCCTGAGAATGTTTAAAACTCATAGCCCAACTTACCTTCTTACAGGACCATGATAAGAAAGCCTTAGTCTTCCAAGAGGGCAAAAAACTATCCTCCATCAAGGATTGTGTTAGCAACCTGCCACTGCATAACAAAGTACTGCAAAACTTAGCAGCTTGAAGAAAATACACAATTATTATCTCACTTTGGGTCAAGAACTTAGACATGGCTTTGCTGGGCTATCAACTTGGGCTGTCTCTCACAAGCCTGCTCTCAAGTTCCAACTGGAGTAGGATTTGCTTCCCAGCTCACTCAGTGGTTGTCTTGAGACTATAGTGCCCTAGCAGCACTGGATTGAGGGCCTCCAACCCTCACCTGCTGCCAGCTGGAGACCACCCTCCGCTCTTTGCCATGTGGCCTCTTTAACATGGCATCTTATTTCATCAAGGCCAGCAAGACACTGAGGCTGCATGCAATATTTTGTAGAATTGACACCACATCACCTTACCGTTTTCTCTTGGTTAGACATAAATTCCTAGTTCAATCAGTCCACACTCAAGGGGAGCAGATGACACAAGGGTGTGGATACCAGGAGGCAGAGTTCATTCTAGTCATCCTAGAAGTCATCTGTCACAGAACAAATAGGGTTCCAAGACTTGACCATGTGCAAATGCGAATTAGAGCCTGGGGTCTAATCAGTTAGATTAGCTTTCTTCCCAATTTTTACAGAAAAATTATCATTCTATGCAGGATGCATCAGTTTTAAGTGCCCTTTCCACTTCTAATTCTACCTATACGTGTTTGCTTATCAGAGCTATGACTTGAAAATGCAATCTTTTCCTTTATAGTAGCTAAAATGACACTTGGATTATTTCTCCCATAATTTACAATGGTAACTCTTATAGTTTATTTGCTGTTGCTACTGATGTGATCTAGCCATATAAAGCTGTTCTAACTACTTAGTCTACCAATAAACCCTTGTGACAACTTGGGCAAGTTACTTCCCTATTTTGGACCTAAATTTTCTTACTTAAAGACAAGAAATTTGCATTAGACAGTGGCTAAGGTCCCTATAGCTTTGCCATTATATGGTTTTATTTGGGGTCCATCTGAAGAAATACTATTGGCTGGGTTTCTTGTGGTTGATATAGCCAGCCAACTGTTTGTATTCAGTGTCAATCTATTAGGGTTCTTTGTTCTAAGCAACAGAACAGTTTCTGACCAGCTCAAGCTCAAAATGGTGCTTTGAGGGACGAGGGAATTTATCGGAAGAATAGTGGGGGCTCACAGATGTTTATAAAAGAACAGAAAAACTAAGTCACTGGAAGAAATGGAACCACAGACCTTTCAGGGTTTTGTAGCAGTGAGGCCATCACTCTGAGCCCCTCCATGCTCAATTACAGCACCAGGTATCTTACATTCCTGTGTGTCTCATCTGATTAAACTGGTGTTTAAATTCACAGGAGAGAGATTCTGATCAGCTTTCTTTGGATTATCATCCCACCCTGTCACCAAGGGGAAAGTCTTAGTATTGCTGGTCCCACCAGAATCATGCATGGTCAGGGAGGAGCATTTCCGTAAAAGAACTGATGTCAAGGAGGTTAAAACCATTTGCACTGCTACTTTCAGCCAGAAGAATGTCTCAGACGGTGGACATTTGTGGGAGATATTTTAGGAATACGTTATCCACACTCAGTTTCTCCAGCCTTATTTATGGGTCAAGTTAGGATATAGAAAATGTATTACGTTTAGCTAAATTAGCTTTGTTCTAAGAATGCCTTCATCAGTCGGTAGTACTTAATAGTAGCCACATCTATTAGACTGGAATGTAATCACCAGGAAGGAGGCAGGAATCTTTGGTTGACTGCTGCATCACAAGTGCCGGGAAGAGGGCCTGGCATGCAGTTAACCCTAAATAAATGTTGGCTGAATAAATACATTGAATGCACGTTGCTGGCACAAATGCCAGTCAGAACATGCGAACCATATCTCATAGAGAGATATGGCTCTAAAATCAATTTGTAAGGGAGAGCTGTGTGTCATAAAAGTTACCACAGCATAAATATTATGGGGAACTTTGTAAGCCACACTGAATCCTGACACTTTAGACCATTATTCTACATAATAGCTCCAAGAGGGCTCCTTCTGAGGGTTCTTTGGTTAAGCATCACAAAATGCATTTCCTTTGCATTTGGTGGCCATGATGTATACAAGTGTGTTTTAGTAAACATTTTATGACAGGCCTCAGGAACCAAGAAGAGCTGACCAGGAACACACTCATCTGCTCCCATCTTCTGCTTCTTCTAGGACATCCACACACGCCTGTGCTGCCTTCTTGGAATGTATTCATTATCAAGATCTCTAAAGACATAGTCATGATTGGACGTAGTATGACTACAAGTTGGAAATTATCATAGGAAAATAACCAGAGATACGCAGGGATATATATTGCAGTGTTATTTTTAATAGCAAAATTCAAAGCAATTAAAGTATAAAATAGTTGGAGAAAGGTTAAATAAGTACTTTATGTATATGCAATTAAATATTCTGCATCTTTTAAAACTCTTGCTGGCTGACAGTAAGTTGTCACCTTACCCAGTGAGGAAGCTGAAACCAGAGACATTCAGTTCCCTGTACAACGTTAAACTGTCATAACCTCTAGGCTGGAAAGTGGACCTCTGGTCATTTGGTCTAACTCTAATAATGTGACAGTCTTCCAGTATGCCTGCTACCTCCAATAGGTGGTGTGGTAGGCAGAATAATGGACCCCAAGGATATCCTAGTCCTAATCCTGGGACGCAGTAAATATATGTTATTTTACATGGCAAACATGAATTAAGTTTGCAGATGGGATTAAGGTTGCTAATCAACTGACCTTAAAATAGGGAGATTTTCCTGGATTATCTGGGTGAGGTCAGTGCAATCACACAGGCCCTTAAAAGCGAAAAAGGGGAGTAGAAAGTCAGAGGGAAATGTGACATGGGAGAATGGTCAGAGACATAGGACACTGCTGGCTTTGAAGCTGGAAGAAGGAATGCAGGCAACCCATAGAAGCTGGAACGGGCAAGGAAATAGATTGTCTCCTAGAGCTTCCAGAAGAACGTATCCCTACTCATTTTAGCCCAGGGAGACCAATTTCGGACTTCTGGTCGTCAGAAGAGTAAAATAATAAATTTGCATTAAGCCACTAAGTTTGTGGTAATTTGTTAGAGCACCCATAGGAAACTAATATAGACGGGTAGCTCTCCACTCCCCCAAATGGCTTCCATATTCTAAAGATATTGCAAGGCAATGTGGAGAAATGGACCGAATGTTTATTAGCCACATTAACCTGAAAAGATAGACTTTGGAATACACTTCAGATGTCTCACCTCAAATCTTAATGCAAAAGTACATTCCAATTCATTGAAATTGTGTGATATAACAGATCTCACCACATTACCTTGCAATTATATTTTGCTTTGGCTATCTCAGTAGGGGTAAGTTAACTCTCAGTTGTGGAGGTACATAGTGTCTTGAGATCCTCTGGTTTCTTAAAAATTCTTAGACATAGATATGGTGATTAATTAAATTTCTTGGCCAAGTGAATAGATTACAATAACTGATGAAGTTAAAGACTTACTCAAATGCTTATTCATAACCTATAGTCTGGACATTCTCAGTAGGGATTTAATAAAAACTATTTATCAGCCTTGAACTGTCAGAGAATAAATAAAGGAGTCGTTACATTAAATGGTTACATATTAATCATTAGGTTTCATAGTTGTTCATCATTATTTTATTTATTACTATCATATGCATAAAGTATGATATTCAGAAACATATAGATAGTCACATATATTCAGGGGCTTATAACCCGGGAAAAGTAAGCTCGGTTTCTCTGTGTGCCCTTTGTTTACTTGCATGAACCAAAAATGCATTTCTAATTATGTCAGGATATCACCCAATGATGCCACTGCTGTTAAAAGATCGCAAATTAAATGGCAGGAACTGAAGGCAACCCGGAGTTTTCTGAGAGCAATCTTAGAGCTTGGAGAATTCATAAACCAAGTAAACCTTCTGACATAACTATAAAATGTGGTATAAACCCTAGAAAAAAATGGCCATCTTGAAAGGGTAACAGCACTTTTATGAGAATTCCAACCGCACCATGGCAACATCAACCCGTCAAAGCAAATGAAGGGTAGTAAAAGTAAAATTAAACATGATGAAGGGGACACCAGCTTGCTAACAGCTTTCCAAGCAGTAAAGCTTTCAAATGTTATCTCTTCATTGGTCTGTTCAATCACACATGCCTGCTACCAAGCTCTATCATATTATGTATCTTTCTCATCACTGCAGCCTGCCACGGGTTTGATGGACTTGTCTGTATATTCACAGGGGAGGGGAAGAGAGCACTCCCCTCCCCCGCTGCTCCCCTCCTCACGCACCGTCATTTCTCTTGTGTCATTCCTCTCTCCCACCGTCCTCTCTTGCCCTTGTTCTGGTGTCCAACGTGAGTCTCTCTGGCATCAGCAAAGGTTGCTGTGCGGGCTCTGAGCTTTGGGGACTAACCATACGTCAAAGCCCCATCCTATACTCAGTCATGCAAGAAACAGGTTCCACTGTGCACCTGACTTTGTCCTCTCTCTTTGCTTCCAAAAATCATCATCCTCATGGTTCTTTTTCCTCCCTACTAATCCCTCTTCCCTAACCCCTTCTGCAACCTCCTGCCGGGAAAATTGTGAGAGCATTTTCGTATGTTAACTAACAGACTAGCTAATCCCCTGGTCTGAATACCTTTCCCTGTTTGCCGGGACCCAGAAATCTCAAGGTTACATTTATTCCCTGACCTACTCAACCACCAGGGAGTCAGGACAAAATTCTGGCCCTTTCTTTCACTGCTGTAAACCTCTCTCTACTCTATTTCCCAGTTCGAAACAAATAAGGTTCCCATTCATTGTGTGTGTGGTGTTTGCACATGCCAAATTCCTCAGCCTTTAGACCATATGAGTTATTCAACTGTATGGGAAGAAAAAAGAAATACAAATGACTAAACAGCCAACTTAGGCTTCCCATCGCCCACACAGTGACGAGGAGGTACAGGAAAAAATGAAAAGCCCGGATACCACGCTGCGGTGCTTACAAATAGTCAATAGGGGGTGGGAAGGGGAAGCAGAGACCAAGAAAAGAAGGGCGAAGTTGCCACAGCCAAGTGTCTCATAAAATCGCCATGTTTTAGCCCGAGTTTATTGTCTGCTAGTGTTGGTAATTGAATTGCTTTCTCTGCTGAGAGCTAGTATGGGAACCCACCTCCCTTTTCTATGGTCAACATTGAAGTGTGTTCCCAGTTAAATCAGCTCCTTTGATTCATTCATCCATCAACAAATACTTATGGAGCCTCAACTGTTTGCAGAGCAGGATTTGAAAGCATTTGAAGTCTGAGAAAGGGCAGTGAGGAACTTCCGCACCGGCGCTTAGAGGGGAGACACCTAGCGGAGCCGTGCTTGCTCCCCATCCCTCTTGGCACACTTCTCTCCCTGTCTGCGTCGAGTCCAGTCCCAGGCACTTCGTTGTCCTAGCCCTAGCCTCCAGCCAGGGACCCAGCTGTCTGTCTGTGCTGCTTTCCCATCTCTTGTTCTGTCGCTATAGGATAGCTAGGTAGTTCTCCACCTCCTGTCTACAGTTGCTGCTCAAAGTGCAAAGTCTACATGAAATTACGATTCCAAAAAGAACCACACGATTGTGTGTATGCACGCACACACACGTGCTTTACTTTTGTCGTATTATTCTTTACTTCAGTTGGTCCTAATAATAATATAATCAAAGCAATTGGCATCTTCTCCCAAAGTGTAAGAATTTGGTATGATGTCAAAGCCAAACGTTATACTTCATGGAGGGTTGTCATATAAGCTGAAGATGGAGTCACAGAAATTTAGGGTGGAGAACAGCACTGAGGTCTTGATAAGCGGAGAGCTGTTTTTCCAATCAGTCTTTTAACAGTTTGCTGTGTTGCCTCGTCGGTCACTTTTATTTAAAAACACAGACATAAACATACAAATATGTCTCTATCTGCAAGTTCAGCACTGACTATATGTGAATGCTTTGTACTAGGTGTATCAGTTTGCTAGGGCGTCTCGATGGCTTAAACAACAGGCGTCTGTCTTCTCCAGTTCTAGGGGCTGGAAGTACAAGGTCAAGGTGTCCTTGGGTTTGATTTCTTCTGAAGCTTCTCTCCTTGGCTTGTCAATGGCCACCTTTTCGCTATGTCCTCACGTGGCCTTTGCTCTGTGCACGCACATCCTGGATATCTTGTAATAATGGCCTTATGTTAACTTAATCACCTCTTTGAAGACCTCATTTCCAAATATGGTTACATGCTAAGGTGCTGGGGGTTAGGACTTCAACCTATGGATTTGAAGCAGACACAATTCAGTCCATAACATTAGGTGCTAGGGCTACAAACTAAATGGGGTACATACAGGTCCTGCCCCTTAAGGATCCTGTCATTGAAACGGAAATACAGTTAATTATACCACAGTGTGAGAAGTATAGTTTTATAATAGAGGCAGGTACTGAATATCGTGAAGACACAGAAGCCAATTTAACAAGGAGTCACAGACAATACTGAGAGAAAGATAGTATTTTTACTGAGTCTCGCAGTCTTTGTAGGAATTTTCCAGGGGAAAACTGAAGAAATAGAAGGGTAGATATGTAGGGTTAACCCAGTGGCCTATGTAGGAGAGGGCTGTCTCGTTGTAAGGACCTCTGGTGATACTTTGGAGGAAAGAAATGTGCCCCAGCCATCCTCAGCCAATTAGGCCCCTAACTGGTTGAAATCTCATTTGAGCCTATTTGAGCCTTGGTGAATTTTATAAGTCTTTGCTTTGTATACTGCGCTATCTTAGAGTTTCTGGGGAATAGAAAAGACATTCACCATATCTCTTTACAATCTAGATAGGAAGATCAAACATGGTTGATATAACCAGAATAACATTACAAAGCAACAAATGAATAGTTCCAAAAACTGCTAACTTCTTCCCCTTTAGGTGTATTTTTCCTCCTGGATAAAGAGAAAAATGTTAAACTGAATCTTCTCTAAGCTCTGCTCAAGGATCAAATGGACTATGACGGTGTTTCTCAACTTGAGTAATATACTCAAAAGACATCATTTCACAGACCTTCCCTATGTTAGTTTAGATTACTGATGTTATTTAAGAGTGTCGACTCAGGAGCCACATTGCCTCAGTTTGAATCTCAGATCTGCCACTTACTAGTTATGTGGCTTTGCCCAAATCATTAAACTTCTCTTTGCCTCAGTCTCTTCATCTCTAAAATGGGGATAATAACAATACTTATTTCCATACTATGGTTATGAAAATTAAATGAGTAAGAATTTGCAAAGCACTTAAAACAGGTCACTGGCATATATTAGTCATAGGTGTTCCATAAGTGGTAAATAAAATTTCCTATAAATGTGTAAATATAAACTAGGAATGAAATCTTTATGCACGTAGTTCTTACTCGACTATAAAAAGCAACTTGAAAATTACTCAGCTATAAAGCAAAATAATTTGAAAATTAAGATAGAACAAAACTATAAATCAAATAAAATTCAAACTTACAATGTTTTTTCAATGTGATGGATAATGTTTTGTGAACCTAAATTGTAGAAGTTGTCATTAATTATATAGAGATTTAGCTTTAGATCTAGTTCTACTGTGAATTGTTCCTGTATTTTGACTTTAAAAATATTGATGCAGAGGAAATCTGTATGCACAGTAAGCTTTTCAGAATGCTTTGAATACCATCAAGACTTTGTTTACTAATTCACAACCTTCAGACCTCATTCTTCACAGCATTCAAACAAGTGAGCAGTCCCGGAATGCCAATTTTAATTAAAGATAATGTCATCATTACATTATAAGCGAATCCTACACGAAACTGTTCTCTAAATCACAACATTTTTGGTTTGTTTTTTACTTTTGAAATTTATTTATTAAAACCTAAGACACAAACACACACATTATCCTAGGCCTGCACACGATCAGGATCATCAATATCACTGTCTTCTCCACATCTTGTCTATTGGAAAGTCATCAGGGCAAAGACAAGCACAGAACTGTCATCTGCTTTGGTAACAATGCCTTCTTTGGGAATACCTCCTGAAGAAACTACCTGAAGCTGTTTTAGAGTTAACTTTTGTTTTTTAACAAGTAGAAGCACACTCTAGAACAACGACACAAAGTACAGTATAATAAACACATAAACAGTAATATAGTTGTTTATTATCATTAACAAGTATTATGTACTATATATAATTGTGTATGCTATGCTTTATAAGACTGGCAGCACAGTAGGTTTGTTTATACCAGCATCACCACCAACACGTGAGTAATGTGTTGCACTATGACATTGTAATGACTATGACATCAATAGGCAATAGAAATTTTCAGCTCTGTTATAATCCCACAGAACCTCTACTCTATATGCTGCCCATCATTGACCAAAATGTTGATATGCAGTGCATGACTGTGGAATCAGATAGAAAACACAGGTGAATGGATCATTTGCTGAATCCTTGTTTTCTACGTTGCCTAGATTTGAAAAAAGTCCATATGCCTAAATAAATATTCACTTGCAACCCTAATTTGTCACATCATATTTGGAATTATAACTGTTATTACTATAATTGTATATGTGATTATTGTTACTACAACTATACATATGTGTATATGAGTGTACTATACATATGTGCATATGTATATAAACAGAAAAACACACATATATGATAGCATATGCCATTTATTGAGCAACTACTATGTGCCAGGTATGGTGACCAGGGTTTTACAATGTTATTTTCATCCTTATAATAACCCTGAAAAACTGGCATTATTATTCCCATTCTAAGAAGATGAAACTAAGGCCTAGAGATGTTAGATAACCATCCAGAATTGTAGGGACCCTGTGCCTTAGTTCTTTGAAAGATTCTTCAACAAGTACTTGCTCAGCTTAACATAGACTTGCTCATGTCTTGCATCTATCCTGCTTACTGTGATGAGTTATAGCCCATACCCAGAACAAGAATATCCAACTTGAGTGGCTGGCAGATCGTAGCCAAGCCACAGAGAGTACTATCTGCAGCCTGCCACTGTATCACTATAACTGGAGAGCAGAGGAAGGGTAGTTTGCCTAAAGTCATAATGAACATTTCCATAATGCTGATCCCAAGCCCAGCATTATTTTCAGCTTTTTACTTGGCTCAACCTATCCTCACAGCACCCATAGGAGGGCTATAATTATTGAAATCATTTTACAGACAAGGTAAAACAGAGGCCTAGAGTGTTGGAGTAATTTGCCTATGGTCACAGAGTTAGTAAGTGACCAGCTGGGACTTGAACCTGGGCAAATGTACATTTAGCAGCTGAGTGTTTAACTCCTACACCAGTACCAGTAGTTTCAACACACCTATTGCCTCCTTAAATCCTGTTCCTCCTCAGTTGCCAAGTTCCAATAAATCCAGGGTTTCTTCTAACCATGTTATGTTGTAACCATCATTACCTTGTGATGTTTCATTATTGTAACTGCCTCCCAAGTGGCTTTAAGCTGGTCCTCCCATCTGTGCCTCCACAAACCCCCACTGAAGTTGATGGGCCAAAGGCATTCAGCTGCTCTTGCTCACCGTCCAATTTTACCCCTCCCCACTGCTCAAACCATTCCTGGAGTTTTGCCTTCTGATGCAAGGTTTACAAGAGACTCATAATCACACAATTAGCCTCAACCATGCCGTGCTGACAACGCAATCATCTGTCAGCAAACGACCTTAGCGGCTCTTGCACGGGGCTGTCTGGGCCACACTTGGCAAAATCAGGTTGTTGCCATCATGCCTCCTAACCAAAGGAGAACAACAGAGCTCTCCATTACCTGGAATGGGAGCACAGTTTTCCTGTCCACACACTGAGAATCAGAGAGAAGCCACAAACAAAGGGGCGAAATATCTCAAGACCAAAATGCCTTTGTCCTATCTCTTGAACTAAAAAGAGTTGATTGTGTTTTGTTGACAGTTCTTGGAAACCAATTATAACATCCTGTGCATATCTTTTCACTGAAGAATGTGTGCTCGTGTTATCTGGCAAGTTTGTCTTCTGGAGACCCAACATTTAGTCGTTTTATCTGGTCAAGGGATAAGGAAAAAGATTGATTTAGAGACCCATGGGACACTTAGGGCACAAAGCCCCCATGTCCTACTAATGCTCAGTAGGTAAGAAAAACCATCCATGTCACTGCATTATGAAAAGATTCCCACCTCCCCCCATTCTGTTAAGAAAAATCTCCAACGTACAAAAAGGTTGAAAGGATTTTACACTGAACATCTGTATCCCACCCTCATCCCACTTAGGTTTTATTATACCTGCTTATGCCTTATCTATCTGTCCATTCCTCTATCCAATTAGGAATCCATCTTATTTTAAAATGCATTTTAAAGTAAGCCGCAGACTTTGATACACCTCCCCCAACACACATTATTATTGAATTTAATATTTATTTGTACTTCTGTCCCACTTTTTTAGTTTTGAGGCAAAATTTGCATACAGATGATACAATGTAGAAATCTTCACTGAGTTTGACATACACATACATCTGTGTGATTCAAACCCCTCTCAAGATATAGAACATGAGCATCAGTGCAGAAAGTTCCTGCACTCTGCATCCCAATCAATCTTCTCCCCCACCTCCCTAAAGGCAACCACTATTCCATTTTTTCCCCTACCACAGATTATTTTTGTTTGCTCTAGGGTGTCATATAGATGGACGCTTAGAGCAGGAACTCTTTTGTGGAAGGTTTCATTGCTCAGCATAATGATTTTGATATGTATCCATGTTGTTGGATGTGCTGGTAATTCATTCCTTTTGACTGCTGAGGGGATGCTTCCCCTCGTATGGATATGCCACAATTTGTTTATCCGCCACCTGTTGATGAACATCTGGGCTCTTTCCAGATTTTGGGTATTGTGAATAAAGCTACTGTGATCTTTGTAGACCAGGCTTTGTGTGGACATATGTTTTCATCTCCCTTGGGTGAATCTCTCTAGTCAAGAGTAGAATTACTGGTGATAGGATAGGTGTATGTTTAGTTTATAAGAAATCGCTAGTCTTTTCGTCAAAGTAGTCATATTATTTTAGACTCTCACTAACAATGTTCGAAATTTCAGTTTGCGCTACATATTCATTGATGTTGGGTGTTGTCAGTCTTTTTAATGTTAGTCACCTCGTTTTGGGGGAGGTGCCTCACTGAGGTGTTCATTTACATTTCCAAGATGGCTAATGTTGATCACTGTTATGGTCATCCATAAATCTTCTTTTGTGAAGTGTCTATTCCGATCTTTTGCCAACCCCGCCCTCTACTTGTTGTTTTTTTTTTTTTCTTTTTTAAATGAGGGCCCGGTCAAGCCTTGGCTCTATTTCCAGGGGATGGCATCATGACACATGTGTGCACGTGCATGCATTAGGCAGCGGCAATTCACCCCTGCATCTCCATCACCTGCCCAGGCTCCGAAGAACCCGAAGAGATAATTTTTGAATAAATGTTGGTTGCACTCCTCATTTGCTGGGCGCTGCCAACAGGCAGCAGGAATTGACGGCTTGTTAGTGAAGCCTGGCCCCTTTGTGAGATGTTTTCAGAATGATTGATTTACAATAAAGTGGTTCCTGGTGGGTGCATGCAGGTGGAACTGATGCGGATCGATTCCAGTGGCGCTAACTAATCAGCTGTTTAAACTGGCAGGGAGAGTGCTCAGTGACAGACACAGCGCGACCATCATTTTCCCCCTAAGATTACAAATTAACTTGTTCGGGTTTGCTGGGGTGTGTGACAACTTGGGGCCAGCCTCAGAGGAGAGGCCGGCGGCTGTGGCTTCACGGAGGCCTCTGCGGCATCCTGGGTGAACAGTGCACTGGCTGCAGAGACAGAGATCTCATCATGGAAGATGAGGGGATTTTTCCTCACTGGACTCCCTCCCCAAGTGGTGGGGCCAGCTGAATTTTGAAGGGTCCACTCCTCCGTTCCCGTTGTCTTTTTTCTCTTAGCTATTTGCCTGACCCCACGGCAGACCCGTTTCCGCCCCCTCTTCCTTTTTGCACATAGGATGAGCACACAGGGGACCAACTTCTTCTTTCCCCTCTTTGCTCTTGAAGAAAGTTCAATATCCTCAAGTCCAAGCTCTTCTGAGTTGAGGAAGGCTACTATTTTGTTTTGCTCTGTTTTGTTTGTTGTTAAGACTCTTCGCTTTATAGCAGGATTAAATTGTGGTACCCTTTCAGGATAAAAAGATTTTGCTTTTGTGATAGTCATTACAAAACCTGATCCTGAAAATCGCGAGGTTGTGGGCTGAAGAGTCCAGGTAAGGTGTGGAGAGCAAGGAAGGTCACGTTGGAGGCACTGATGTGACCGTGGCCCATTCATGGCTACCCACAGGAAGACCTCGCCTCGCTGTGGACTCCAGAACAAATTCTGGCCTCTGGCTTTCTACTGGTACTTCCCGGCCCACAGAAAGCTTTGTGATACGTTATCTTATCACGATTGCTCAATGAGAGGGACAGGGACTGCCATTTTATATATGAGAAAATAAAAATTAAATGACACCCTCACTGAAAGCAATGAAACCTGACCTCCAATGCAGGTCTTTGCATTTTAGTATTTCCAATCACAGCTCTGGAAAACTGAATGAGCAGGCCAGATAATCTATGTGCTATATGAATTGTCTGGAGTGGCATTCTAATATTAAAAGGTGAATCTGTTACCTTCCAAATGACCACTTCAAAAGGATTTGTTTCTTCAGGACTTGATAGTATTATTCTAAAGTGCTTCTGGAAGAATAAACAGGTGGGAGCTAGCACAGGCTGTATCTAGATATTAAAACTTAGTGTAAAGCTCCAATAATTAAATCAATGTGGCCTCAGGGATAAACAAGCAGACAAATGAAGTAGAATATGGGGCTTTGTAACAAACTATAGTATCTGAAACAACAAAATTGATAAAAGATGCATCAAAAACTTGTGGAGAGAGGATGGAAAAGATTAATCAAAAAGTGGCTGTGGAGAAATTGTATAGTTAAGTTATTAAGGCAGAAACAGTATACTTAGATCCTTAACAGATGCCAAATATTCTAAAATAGATGTTCCAAAATAAATACCCAATATTTCAAGATCAGTGTAGAAATCCAACTCAGAAACGTCTTCAAAACATTTAGGTGATTATTTAAGTATTTGACTTAGGAAAGATTCTTTAGGCAGAAAAGCAAAGGAAAAAAATTAACAAAAATATTCATGAATTTCCATTGTGAACATATACCAAATTTTAAGGATCCACTCATGCATTGATGGGCACTTAATTCTCTTTTTATTGCTTGAAGAACTTCACTATGTACTGTTAGATTACTTTTTAATTTTTATTTAGAAAGTGTCAATTCTCCCATTATTATATCTATTGACTTTACCTTATAATGGTTCCCTTTCTTGGGTGATTTGAAATTTTGTAATTGTGAGATTATCTTTAATGCTGGTTGTGGGAATCCAACTGTGCCTTAGCTCATGGACCATTTACCCCTTCATTTTCTGGAAATTCAGATATCTCCTCCCCTCTGAACTAATGTTCATAGCTATAGCTTAGCTTAGGTTCGACACAAGGACATTATATGAAATCGGACTTCACTTTCATGTGTATGTCTTGGTGTTTGATTTTTCTCAGGAGAATTTTGTAATTTTTTTTTCATTGAAAGTTTGAGATATCACTGCTTCTCCATGTCCCTTAGTTTTTCTAGTACACTTCATAGACTGAGAAGTTCTTTGAAGATCTCAACTTTATGCAAAACAGTGGTTGCAGCTCCCCATTCAGTGCAGAACCAAGACCATAAGCCCTGTCCCCATATTCTAGTTAAAGCCACAGCCTCCTTCCCCAAAGGCCCATATCCATATCTAATGCCCGATGGATTGTCTTATCATCAACTATTAATATAATTTACAACTATTCCTTTCATTTCTGTCTTTTAAATCTGGGCTTGAGCTTGGTAATATTTAAAAACTGTTTTATTTTACAGTATTTAATCCAGCATTGCTATTGTATTTGTACCAGGAGAATAGGTATGCATCAGGGCAGACCATCTTGTTTTCTTAACATAGAGTTCCTCTTTCATAAACATAGAACATAGAGTTCCTTTTCATAAAAAAATTTTTAGATTCTTTTTTCCTTAAAACACACATGCAAGTCAGTGGAGAGAAATTCAATCAATGGACATGATGTTATATATATTTAGCATTCCCCCAACCCCTGACAATCACCTCTAATCTATAGCTAGGTGGAGATTCTCTACCTGACTCATTCTTCCTTTTGGAATAGCTCTCCTTGAGGAAACATCAAAGTCCTTCCAACAAGCAGGATTTTTGACAGGCATTCCCTATCAGTTCTCAGGAATGTCCGACTATAATTTGTGTTTAAGCTTACATTCAATCCCCCTCCTACACATAAAAATCATCTCACAAATAAAGCATGCATGAACAAAGTTAGTATTCATGTTCTGAATCAAATAGTGAGCATCACAGTACAGAGGAGGGTCTTGGCCCCTGTAACTGCTATAATTGGAGAGACATAAGCTTGTTAGCCTTTTGGGCATTTTTCTTACTCTAGAGTCTTTTCAAGATGTTCAGCCAAGGTCACCAATTCAGTCATATCTGCAACTTTCCATCCTGGTTTATGTTTTTTAATTAAACTGCTAAGTTCAAGACAGAGTCCGTTTATAAATGGAGCCATTAATGCCATTTCAGTCCCTGCAGGAAATACCCCTTGCTGTACTTTGAGGCCAGAATATTTCACGTTGTTTCTAAGCAAGTTCTGTAATCTAAAACTGGTTCATCCTTCTTTAAATTTTTATTTTTATTTATGTATGTATTTATTTATTGTTCTACAAGATTGTATGATGGACCAATCAATTTTTTGTGGAAAAATCTTAGGAAACAAATCTAACAGGTTTTCAGCAATTTTTCTACTTCTTTTGGCACTTCTCATAGGAGGTTTTGGAAAGGTCTTTAATATCCTTGACAGGTTTGTACCATTCCACTGTTGCTATCCATTTCCAAGCTTTGTCAGGTCCCAATATCACGTAAATAAATTTGTAAGTGTCAGAGAATCCTGGATCATAAGCTCCTGTGAGAATTCTAAATTCCTCAGTCAATTTTTGAGGATTTTCCCTTAGATCAGGGAAATCCTCTACGATGGCTCTAAGCTCACCATGGAGGGAGAATGGTTACAGCCTGGCTTATCAGAGATCTTACTTTGTAAGGCATCTGTTCAATTTTTCTTTTTTCATCTGCTTCATGGTAAAAAGGTAATTCAGCAGAAAGGATAATGGACTCAGAGTATGTAGGTAGAGAAGGATAGAGGGAACAGTTAGGGTTAGTTTAGTCAGAGGACAATCCACTTATACCATGTCTTTAGTCTGTTGCTTAAGCTTTTCATTTGATTTTGAAAAAACAAATCCTTTAAGGAGGCAATTTTTAATTTGCTTAATCTTTTAGATCCCTCCATATACCAATGAAAAATATATACCATTGTTTTTGCAGGAAATTTGATCCCCTTTTTTCTAATATACCTCACAAATAAACAATTTTATCCAAATGAAAACTTCCCCATTGTGTCCATCTTAATTCTAAGTTTTCTTAGTAATGTTAACACATTTTTCTAAAAATGCATACATTCTGGACCCATAGTTTTTATACATCAAGTTAGTTGGAGTCCCAGAGGACTTTGGATTGAAATGAACCCATTATCAAAAGGATACCTACCTGAGGTCCAAGACCTTTAAGTGAATCTAATCTAATTAATTATCAAATCAAATCCAGTCTCAGACTGAGTCCAGTCTAAATTTGCTCAAATAAATTCAGAAAGCTGAGAATATAAATTAGTGGAGCTCAGAATTCAAGGGAAAACTCACCATAACCTCTAGTTACAAACAAGACAGCAGGGAGCGCAACTGGTTCTGTGGATATCTTGCCTGGCCACCTCCAGTTCCTGGGGGTCACTGGAGTTTTAATTCAGACCCCACTTCTGACACCAGATCTGTTAATAGAAAAACTTTAGATAAATTAAGTTTACCAGAGTTTATTTAAGCAAGACAAAAAACATAATTCATAAATTTAGCAGCACTCAGAATCAGAAACAGATTCAGAGAAACTCTGGGGCTGCCACATGGTCAAAGAAGATTTAGGGACCAAAAAAAGGAAAGTGACATTAGAAAATGGAAGTAAGGCTCAGAAACAGCTGGATTAGTTACAGCTTGGTGTCTGCCTTATTTGAACACCATTTGACAATTACTTCCTGTGAGTGGTTGAAGTATGGATGCTGTGATCGGCTGAGACTCAGCTATTGTTACAGAAGCATATTCCTAAGTCAAGTTTTTCTACTAAGTTAGGTTGTGGTTTATATGTAAGAATTCAAGTGTGCAAACATAGATGCAGGGCGCAGGGCCACGAGGAGATCAGCTGCTTCTCCTTGTGAATTTAGGTCCCTTAGATAGTGGTTGCCACAGAGGATAAGAAATTGATAGGAAATAGAATAAAAGAATACACAGAGACTAAGGTATAGTTTTATATAAAAAAATCTAAACACAGCAGGGGTACTCAGGAGTCTGTACCACATCTCCATAAGTAGTACAGCACTGAGGTTAGATTCACATAGGTTTTTATAATCATAAATATCCATTACCAGTTGTCAGGGTAACAGATTTACGTATCAGATAATTTTGGTTGCTATGGGTAACAGGTAGTGGGTTAGGGTCAAAAGTCCTTTCAAAGGGCTTCTAACAATTTCTAATCTATCTAGGTGAACAAACAGTTACAAAGTCTTTCAAGGACTAACTTCTAAGTTCTAAGAGATAGTTACTAATTAACAGAGGAATAACAAAGAGGTATAGTGGCTCTATATTTCTTTGATCTAGTTATTATAGACTTAAGGCAGGCAGTCAGGAGAGATCAGGAAGCCCATCTCTACAAAACAAATTGTTCATAACCACAGGGACACGTCTCTTGCCTAGGGCACTCATTGTCTCCGGCTCTCATCCTGTGAGGCAGATATTTATCCGTCTTGTCTTTCAAGAACAGGAAGGCCTCACAGACGAGATAACTGGGAAGCCCTCCTGTAATGCATCCCTACCAGAGCCTCGAGAGCCCTCCAAAGGCAAGGCAGCCCTTGATAGGCGAACTAATGAGTTCACATATTCCTTCAGGGCAAAACCCTGCAAACTCCTGTTTCTGTCTTTAATATTGGGCAATATTGGGCAATGCAATAAAATAATAATCTTATGAGCCACATCTCATTAATTCCTCAATCATCTTTCCCCAACATACAGAGGCTTTCTCAGGCCACATTTTAGTCTGATTTAACACTGCAAATAGGCACATATTCAATACAAACATGCATGTGTGGCCTGAGTGTTTGCGGTAGGGGGAGACACTGTTATTGACCAGGATTAAAGCTTCTACTTAAATCTTTTTCCAACATTGCTGATGCCCCAGTGGCATTTCCAGACTCCTGCAATTTCCCCACTGCAATCAGCTGCCTCTGTTCACAAAATGGCCAAATTATGGACTCCAGACTGTCTTGTGTTTCAACAAAGACTCTGAGCAAAAAGTCAAGTGCCAGTCATTTGTTTGAGAGGTGAAGAAAACCCCCATAAGGGAATGAGGATGTGACAGCAAAGGGAACCAATCAAAAAAGGCTGTGTCGCTCAAGCAAGCCATCAATGTGGGCAATACATGACTTAGAACACATCCTCAGAGACTGAGTGGCTTAAAAAAACAGAAATTTGCCTTCTCACAGTTCTGGAAGCTGTAAATGAGAGAACAGGGTGCCTGTATGGTCATTGGTTTCTGATAGGACTCTTCCTGGCTTATAGACAGCCACCTTCTCACTGTGTCCTCAATGGCTCAGAGAGAGAGAGAGGAAAGAGGCTCTCTGGGGTCTCCTTTTAGAAGGACACTAATCCCAACATGAGGGCTCCACCCTCATGACCTCATCTAAACCTAATTATCTCCCAACAGTCCCATCTCCAAATACCATCATGTTGGGCTTCAACATATGAATTTTAGGGGGACACAATTCAGTCCATAGCATTAATAAGACCCTCAAAATAGACTACCAGCATATTTCTAAACCTAAATTGGCCATATAGAAATAGCCTACGACCTTGATCCATTAGACTTCTGGTCCAACTATACACAGTCATTCACCAGCTTTTGCATCAAGGACAGACTTGAAAATTATCCCTCTCTAAAGTGATCACAATCGTATTTCCTCAATAATATTTTACTTAAAATTATTCAGAAGTAAGATAAACTAAATTACAATGTTCCCAATTCCCTATGCAAATGTAAACTTCACAAGAATTAACTGGAACTTTTGTAAAAATTTAATGAGTGGTGATCATTAAGTCTTATCCTAAAGATTATTCCTTTTTATAACAACATAAAACTAAGTAAAATATGAATGAATATGGCTCAAATTGGAAAATCATTCACTGTGTAATAGAAGCACCAAATGGATTTATAGATGGAACTAAATGAGCTGGAAATGAAGGAGTAATGCACTAGGGGTGCTATTCTTCATGTAATGCTTTCCCTGTGTCTGATGGATTCTGAATTGACCATCTCATCAATATCTCCAGAGATGGAAATGCCAGCACAGAGGAAAAATGTTAGAACTGAAATTCTTATTATCCATGGTATTCAGTTAACTCCTATTACATGAAGCCTAGAGAATTAGTTATCTTTCTATGCCTAAGTATATTATCTTCCTACAATTAAACTATAAACCAAGCTTCTTGAAGATTAAGGTCATATCTCAACATACAATATCATATTTTCATTTTTTAAACAGCATAACTGTTTCAACAGTAAAGCAATTAAGAAC
>CAUYRT010015518.1:0-23187 GCA_963574885.1 Lepilemur ruficaudatus | reverse complement strand
TCTGATAACAAGAATCTACCTAGAACTCAAAATAATTAACAAGAAAAAAATCAAACAACCCCATTTATAAATGGGCAAAGGAGATGAACAGAAACTTCTCCAAAGAAGACAGGATAATGGCCAAAAAACATATAAAAAATGTTCATCATCTCTAATCATTAGAGAAATGCAAATCAAAACCACAATGAGATACCACCTAACCCCAGTGAGATTAGCCTCTATCAAAAAATCCCAAAACAAATGCTGGCGAGGATGTGGAGAGATAGGGACACTCTTACACTGTTGGTGGGACTGCAAATTGGTGCAACCTTTGTGGAAAAGAATTTGGAGATTCCTCAAAGAGCTAAAAATAGAAATGCCATTAGATCCAGCAATAGCATTATTAGGCATCTATCCAAAAGAGCATAAGACATTCTATGATAAAGACATCTGCACCCAAATGTTTATGGCAGCACAATTCACTATTGCTAGGTCGTGGAAACAACCCAAGTGCCCATCAATTCATGAGTGGATTGTTAAAATCTGGTATATGTTCACAATAGAATATTACTCAATTTTAAGAAATGACAGTGAGTTAGCACCTCTTATATTATCCTGAATTAAGCTTGAGCCCATTATTCGAAGTGAGGTGACACAAGATCCAAAGAATGGGCCCCACCTGTACTCGCCATCAAACTGGTATTGACTGATTAACACTATGGTGCTCAAATGGTGGGAGCGATCACTAGGGAATTGGGGGGTGGGGAGGTAAACCCACATCTGAGCGACGTGGTGGACACTGTGGAGGGGTGGGACATGCTTGAAAAGTAGTTGGGGAGTGGAATTAGGGGTCTCAGTAGGGGAAAGGAATTCCTCTAAAACTGATTTATGTGATTAACTGTACACCTCGGTAAATTCACTGAAAATCATTTATTTGTACACTTAAAATGGAGTAAACACATGATATGTAACATATACTTCAATAAAAAAAAGTAGTGGATCAAAGGAAGGATGGAGAAAATGTTAGGATATACTATTAAAATTAAGTGTGACTACTAGAACTTATAAATTGTATTTCGAGATCACTTTTGAAGAAAATAAAGAAGAAAGAATTTATTTTTAGTTTTCATTGTCATGGGTCTAAAATGTTCCTTGAGAAGAGTGAATATTGCATTTTAAGAAAGATATGGATTAGATATGATAGATAGACCCTAGACAGAGGTGAGACGCTGTAATGTTGTACCTTCATCATGTTGGTCAAAGCTTTCAGGAGACAGGTCAGGCTGAGGACATGTAATGTGGTACAAGAACCTCATTGTGAATTATTACAAAATTAGGGACCATGACATGTTTACTTATTTTTATTTTTAATAGTGCTTGAGGAATAGCCAACCTGTGTATAATGTAATTTGAAGGGAACCATACACTTATTCCTACCTCAAACTCGCTCCTCCACAAGCTCAAAATTAGAACAGGAATATTATATCAATTAGTCACCTCAAGTCTGTAATTGAAAGAATACAGAAGCACTTTAACTCACATAGCACCTTATTCAAGGTAAACGATTTGGTAGAGAGACATAAAGAAAATCACAGGCAAACAGTGAGGGCACAAGAAACCCTCAAGAATGGCTTCCCAGGCACATAGGGCACGAACTTTTTCTTTGGATTAGGAACAATCAAGACCTGTGCAAATCAAAACCACAATGAGATACCACCTAACCCCAGGCAGATTGTCCTCTAGCCTGTGATTTTTGAAGGGCCAGCTGGTGATGGCCTTGAGGAGGCAGAACTTGTGTGTCCTCTAGTTGGCTGGGCTGCTGCTTTTGTTCTGATGTCAGATGAGGCTACCAGCTGGGCTCTGCTGACCAGTGAGATCACTGGCTGGGCTCTGCTGTCAGGCAGAGCTGCTGGCTGGGTACTATGATGGCTTCTGGTCAGGCTGATATAAGATGTATTCCCTATTTGGGCAGCTCTACTATTTGGTATTTGCAATTCCCCACGGCTGCAGGTTGGACTCCAATGTTAGATGGAGTTGCTTTTCTATATAGGCAGGACCTGACGCTATCCTGATAAGTGCACAGTTGAGGATTGCTTTCGTGTGTTTAGGACTAGGGTGGATATTTGGCTGAGTTGAGGGCTGTTTGACCTTCTGGATCAAGCATGACTAGCCACTACATTTCTTCGAAATACACAGAAATAGGAGTCCCCTTGCTTGAGTGAGGTCATTGGGTGGGCTTTTTGGTTGTTTTTAAAAACTCTTGTAGTGAATATTCTTGCTAGTGCCTTTGTGCCCATATAGAATTGTTTCTATAATTCACATAACAAGTAGTTGAATTGATGGTTCTGGTATATGCAAAATCTTCAGTTTTACTAGATATTGTCACATCGTTCCCCCAATACTTTGTTAATTACTTTTCTTACCTTATTGCAATAATCTAAGCTCCTTAAAAAGGTTCATAAGTGGTTACACATATATTTTTTAGAGGTATTCATAGTATTTATAGTTACTCTTTATAGATTTTGTTGCTATAGTAAATTAGGACTTTTGTATATGGGCTTTATATATAATAAACTTGCTGAACTCTTATAAATAATTTCATACAAAGTCAAATAATTTTCCTATAGTTTCTTTCCATCCCCAACCCTAGAGACATATTATTTGTGAATAATAATGTTTTGTTTTTTCCTTTTCAATCCCTGTGTTCTTTCCCCTTTTGTTTCACTATGCCACCTGAAGTTCTCACTACAATGTCTTTGCCTTCTTTATGATTTTAAAAGAAGGGCTTTGATTTTTCTCTATTAAGAATAATCTTTCATTTATCTGTTTGCCTACCTATCAACAGAGTAAGAGAGATCTTTTCTATTTCTGTTTATTAAATTTCTTTTCTTTCTCCTCCTTCCCTCTCTTTTTCCTTTTCTCTCTTCCTCCTGTCTTCCTTTAATAATGAGTGAATATTGAATATAACTTTTTTTTCTGTATCTTTTGAGGTCTTTTGATTTTTTACCTCCTTTAATCAGTTAACATGGAGAATATTATTAATATATTATCTAATGTTAAACTGTCCTTTCATTTTTGTGATTAGCTCAGCTCCATCATGAAAAGTTTTATTGTTACTAGTGTACATACTGGATTTGGTTCTAATATTATATTCAGAATTTTTATAACTTTGTTCATAAGTAAGATTGGCTTGTGATTTTTCATTCTTATAATGCTGCAGTCTCCAGTCCTTGG
Organism: Lepilemur ruficaudatus; assembly: GCA_963574885.1. Lineage (NCBI taxonomy): Eukaryota > Metazoa > Chordata > Mammalia > Primates > Lepilemuridae > Lepilemur > Lepilemur ruficaudatus. The sequence continues at coordinate 19,974 of CAUYRT010015518.1, read as the reverse complement.
GTTGTGGACCGGTACTGGTCTGTGGCCTGTTAGGAACCAGACTGCACAGCAGGAGGTGAATGACAGGTGAGCCAGCAAAGCTTCATCTGTATTTACATCTGCTCCCCATTGCTCGCATCACTGCCTGAGCTCAGCCTCCTGTCAGATCAGTCACTGTCTCCCATCACCCCAACATGGGACTATCTAGCTGTGGGAAAACAAGCTCAGGGCTCCCACTGATTCTGCATTATGGTGAGTTGTATAATTATTTCATTATATGTTACAATGTAATAATAATAGAAATAAAGTGCACAATAAATGTAATGCACTTGAATCATCCCAAAACCATGCTCTGCACCCCAAGTCCGTGGAAAAAAATTGTCTTCCTTGAAACTGTCCTGGTGCCAAAAAGGTTGGGGACCACTGTCATAATGTCTTTCCTTTGTTTTCATTTAAAGATTCTGTTAGCCTCATTAAAGTGTTGAGAAGGGTTGTGCCTATATATAGGCTTCAAAATAGCTTATTATTTTATATATCTGATATAGCTTGTTACAGAAATGCTCTGTTCTTCGAATGGTTACTAGAACTGAAAAACCATCTAATCTGGCCTACTTTGTTTAATGTGTTTGCGTTTGTATCTTTTATTTTTTTAAGGGTAGATTTTTAAACATTGATTGACTTTTTAAATGGATATAGCTCTTTTAAATTTTATTAGACTTTTATATTCTTGAACTGCGGTTGGTAAGTCCATTTTCTAAAAAATGTATATTTTATCTTAATTTTCAAACTTACTGACAGAAAGTTTTTTATGGAATTCTCTTTTACATATGTAATGTTGCTCTTTGCTAAATATTTATCCATGTTCCCCTTTCCTTCCTAATACTGTTTGTGTATTTTTTCTTGTCCTATGTTGACAAGAGTTTGTTCCATGTTATTATTTTTCAAAGGATCAGCTTTTATCTATGCTGATCATCTCTTTTGAATATTTGTTTTCTATTTCATTAATTATTGCTTTTAGTTTATTGTATCACTCCTTATAATTTGAGGGATTTTACTCTTCTTTTTATAGTGTTTTCTTTTTAATTCATTATTTTTCAATCTTTTGTCTTTTCTAATTTGCTTACCCTAAGCACCACTTTAGCTACATACTATTTTTTTAACTTTTCATTGATGCATAATACTATACATACAGCAATATGCACATAATGCAATAGTGTAGTTACTAAATTTTCACAAAATGAACACTCATTTAACCCAAACCCTAATAATTTTATTTTATCCATAATTTATAGACATTTGCAGTTGAAATGTTTTAATATCTATAGTCCACAGCATTGATGAAGTTGTGGCCTTTTACCCCTTTTGGACAATTTATTTCAAATCTGTATTTTTCATTATTTTCATTTGTTTGGCTTTTCTTTTCTTTATTTCATTTTATTTTTTTTTTGTAAAACTGAATGCTCTTAAAAAGGTCAGCAATAAGCTATCAAGCAGCACTTTGACATCTTTTTAAATGAATTGCCTTATGAAAGGCATTATACATTTGATAGAGTAGGAGTTAAGGAACAGGAGATGAAATATATACAACCTGGTACAAAGTAGAATTTCTTTCTCATTTACATTTTGATTTTTCTCTGGGAAATTCTTTTCTCCATCAATCCATTGTAATGGAAATATTTAATTATGCTTTTTAGCATTGTACTTTCCCCTTCTATTTTGTTTATTTGTTTCTACATCATAGAGTTATATTAGTTAATAACTCAGTGCTTCTCCCCATTAACCTTTTCCACATTGTTTTCTTAATTTTTTAAAATCACTAGTCTTTATTATATTTCTCTGGTAGAATAATTTTGTGGTTTTATAAATGTATAATTTGCATCATAGTTGGTAAATATAAGTTTTAATACTGCAGTCTGTTTGAAAACTACCAGTCTGCAGGATTCTTATATTAGTAAAGTGGTAATGATATAATCACATGAGACATCAATATAATGAATTCATCTAGTGCAACTTCTATGAAATTGGATATATGCTAGTTGTTTTTATACTTTTGAGATCTAATTACTAATAAATCTGTTTTAAATAAGTCCCATACAGAATTATGAAACTACTAGAAGCAAAATAACCATAAAGGGCATTCAGATGGTTGCCTTGAGCTCTGTTTCCCCTTATATATTAAAACTTAGACTAAGCTTACGTCAGTGAACATATCTTTCATTGGTTTTAAAAGATAAATGTTTAAAAATTATGTCGTATGTATTATTAGGCCTATCCTAACATGTAAGGATATATTTCTAGGCATGAAAATAATTATCCTTAGTCTGAAACGTATGCTGATGTTTTTAAATTTGGACAGAATTTAGGAATTGTTTAAGAAGGGAAACCACATGAGTTTGTCAAGGTCATTCAGCTTTTAATTAAGAACAGACATGGCTAAACTAAGTTTTTATGCCTTCTTGTCTAGTATGTTTCCTTACTACTCTTTATTTTGTTAAGCAAAAAGCATTGACTGTCTTTTGGAAACTATTCATGTACCAAACTAGGACTTTCTTTTTCTGTTCTCAATTCCTGAAGTAGTTAGCCATAGAGAGATAATAAAGGAAAGAAAGAAAAAAAGAAAGAAAGAAAGAAAAAGAAAGACCTACGTTATTTTTTTACTCTTTTTATATGTACTTACATGCCTTTTCCTAGCATATTTTTGTTGAACTTGGAAACCTATTACTTGAAATAGATAATACATATGAAATGACTAACAATTAGCATAAGTGATACTTACCATTAAAATAGATCAAGGAAGTTTGGTGACTGATGTGTAATCTGTATATTTTACGGTAAGAAGTATGAGAATCATTGTGTTTAAACTTTAGATTGTGTGATGAATCAATATACATACACATAATTTTACAATATATATCTTGAATGTTAGCAATCTGATATATGCAATCTTTTTTTAATGTATGGATACTTATGTATACATAATATATGGCTAGTTACACATTGAAATGACACTTTTACTTTATTATTTAGGACCTTTATCTTGTATCTTCAAAGAACCCCAATTTTATTCTGTTATCTACCCCTCCTATAGACAACTATATACTTAGGGGAAACAGCCCCTCTCCTTCATGGCCAGCTTCATTAGTAGGTGTAATTGGTTTAAGGGCCATCTCATTTTCCTTGCCATAGAGTGGAGCGAATGTCTATAAAGTGTAAAATAATGTGATAGACCTCTATGGTATGTTTAATATTTGATATTACCATTATCCCCAAGTTGATCTCCATCAGCACAGGTTAGTTATTTGGTAGATTTAGGTCAAATGGGATCTTATCCTTTGTTTCATAGGTGATCCACAAGTTAAAAAATCCTAGGTATTTGTTTTTTACTAAATATTACACACAAAAATTAAATATGAAGACTTTACATTGATAAAAATGTCTGACAGGTTTCCTAATGTCAGAGAAGAAAGCTACAAATATAAATGTGGAAAAGGCAAAACTAGAATCAACTCTGTGATGTTGGATTGGAAATTGGAAGAATTGAGTTCACACCAGTACATATATTCTCTGGCTCTTGCCTACTTAGAAGGTCTGAGAACAATATCATTCCAGCAGCAATGAGCATATCTTGTTCCAAGATGTTGATTTTTAAAAACCATTCCCCACTAAAAGGGAACTGGGGGCCCTAGAAAAATGGCAGATACCAAGGAAAGAGTAAGGAAAGCACATGATGAACTTTGAATATGTGTCAAAAAATGAAGCGATGCTTATAAAAGGATGGTGATATGTCAAAAGGACACAAACCACCTTGAAGGAACTTCTACCAACCAAATTCAAGATAATTTGAACATCAAAATAAACAAATGATATAAGTGAATTATAACTCATTGAATAAAACAGTAATGTATGTGTACATACTGCTATAAACAAATGAATAAATGGGGAGAAGAAAATGCTTTTTCATACAGTAGAATGCCAACTAATAAATGTAGAAGAAATGGTGAAATTAGAAAGTCATGACTTGGCAACTGTCAGAGTATAATTAATTCAACCAAGAAACATCAAGAGATGCTAAACTACTAGTAGTAAATTTGATGAAAAACAGGTTATTTGCATAGTTTCAAAACACCTCCACACCAAATACTTATTAATTACAAAGGAGAAAAGATTAAATTCACACTGGAGAAATTAAGCATGTACCACCTTAATCAGTGATGACAGTTAATGCCATCAGATGAGGCCAGTGTGCAATGAGAAGAACACTGTATTTGTGAGTTTAGTTGAAACAAAAAAAATGAAGTAGAAAACAGGAAAAACAAGCTAGTGAAAAGGAGAAATGGAAAAATCAGATTGGTCATACTTGGTTAGAATGATGTTGGATCTATGATTGAAGATGTCAGGGCTAGGGATATACGCCCTTGGTATGTGTTTGAAAAAATGAGGGTACCCAAAGGAGGGCATAATATAGTAAATGGATCAACTATGGAGAGCACCAAACATAAGAGTTTCACAGGAAGATAGAAGAAGAGTGCTTGTGATGGAGGTGAAGAAGAAATAGAGACATAGAGGGAGAATCAGGAGAATGCTGCCTTGAAAACCAAGGACTTAAAGTTTGAGGGTGGAGTAGTGATTTTGTAAGTAAGGACAGTTTGTCTCACAGGAGAACCTACTCTTGTGGTATTCTCTTATCTGCTGCAGATATTATCTAAAATACTAATCTGTTTTCCTGAAATGTAAGTGTTCCAAAAAAAGAATTGTCATTCTTACCTTTTACTGCAACACCTTATGAATGATAAAACTAGTTGAGCTATGGTGTGTCGTGATTTGTCCTTGTGTGCTTCATAGTCGGGGTGAGGGTGTACCCAGTTGTCCTGTATGGTCCTGGTTTACAGTTGTCTTAATGTAAAGGGGCCTCCTTTTACTTTCATGAGTGTCTCGGTTTGAATGGTAAATTGTGGTCACCCTATTATAGGTCTCTATTTATGGGATATTCCTTTCACTATCTGAAGCTGGGGAACTGACTGATAAGCATGCCCTTTAGCCAGTTATTGATATCTTTTATTCATTAACCAAATGCTTATTACCTTGTCTTATAGTCCTTCTAAATCAGCCTTCCAACAATCTAGGCCTCTATTTCCCAAACTTTACATGAAACAGAGGCTTCATGGGATGATAATGTACATAATTTGAGAAGTTGGACAAGTAACATTGGGAAATGTGGCATATGCAAGTGATCTCCTAGAGACTGACGTGTAGGGACTCAAAAAAGCTTTTGAGTAGACTTCCCAAACTTATTAATGTATTTTCTTAAAACTACCACGTTTTGGGAACTTGGTCCATGTTTATTTCCATGTAAAATGTATGTAAATTAAGAAAAATAAAAATTTTAACTTTGAATGAACCAAACTTGGTTATAAATAGCGATTTTGATAGATTTAGAGTATATCAGAACATTTCATGTACACTGGACACAGATATATTATTTAGAAATTCCCAGTCAAATGCGTTTACCATTTGGGCTAAACATTAAAAAAATGTATTTTTTTGCTAGTAAACCTTTATTTCAGAGAAATTTATTAAAAATTATGAATCATAAGAATTCACTAATACTCCATTAGAATCAAGAAATGGTAGTTCATATAGAGGAATTATGATAAAATGAATATGTGTCTGTTTACTCAGGAATTACAGAGATAAGAGTAGGTGTCATCTCAGATGTTTACATCCAGAGCTTATTGTTTTCCTTCATCTCTTAGCCGCCGGTTTTTGGTACCGGGTGGATGAAATAAATTTTTTTTATTATCAATATTATAATTGAAACAATCTTGAGTTTCATTTAATTCCCTTAAAATCACCCAGTTTAAAGGAGTTATAAGCATTTACAATTCGAGGTTTGTGACCTTTATATCTATAACCCTATTTCTAATTACTCTTTGTCCCGACAGGAAAAGCAGTCTGAAGGTGTGTTGGGTAACACAGTTCAAGTGGATGTGAAACTGCCCTTTGTAAATCTCAGAGTCCCTGAAGCCAATTGTACCCTTGCTGCTTCTCACTTCTGTTGTCTGCTTAAGTTCTTAGTGTACAGTGATGCAAGCTGCCTGTCTTATTGGCTTTATGCCAGAATTGTAGATATCTGCTCCTTTTACATGTTTGGGTATGTGTCTCTTCTTGTGTCAATATTTTGTAATAGTAAAAACGGGGTCTATAGTTTTATTTGTTTGGTAACCTTATTATTGTAACCTTTAGAAAGAAGAGTTTATGTTAAAAAAAAAACTTTGTAAAGGATAGTGTAATGTGTGACTAATGACTTTTGAATTTGACTACTAAAAGTTACACCATAGAACAATTCTAGCTTTACTAACCTATCTCCTTTTGTAAATATAATATAGAAAATTAATTGAAGCATATCTCCCATTTGGCTGAAGTTAAAACCTGGTGAACCATAACAATCATTTTCCTGTTTGGGAAAATGGCCACTTATGCAATAGAAATTCTCCTCCTTATGTGGCCTTTCAGATTTGAAGTGCCTATCCCTTTTATGTTTGTGCAAAGTTAAGAATTTTACAAAATAATTCCATGAGACCCAGCTAATTCCATGCAACACCCCCCGCCCCACCACCACCACCAATGATGAGTGTTGTTGATGGTACTTGCAAGGCAGCTTTTTGTCTATTCTGGGCAGTATAAATTTAATGTGTTGTTTTCAAGTATGTCATGTGTCCAGATGCCACAACAATCTGTGCATTAAAAAGGCATTAAAATAAAAGTAAATAAAATATTTGTGGGTATTTTTTAGTGGGGGCCGGGGTATCTGTAATACAATTATGTTTGGATTAATTAATGCTACTAGGTTTTAGGAAAAACAAGTGCATTGTTTTCTTATAGCACTTTTAAACATTTTATAATGTAGATTTCTAACACTCCCACACCCTCATCACCCACCCCACACTTACTTCTATATTACCTATTTTTTTCAGTAAAGTTAATCTTTACCATATTGTATTTTTCAATGTCATAAATTGTAAACATTTTCAAACATACAAAAATTTTTAAAATTTAATGAACACTTGTATAGCCTCTACGTAGATCCTACTATTAATATTTTATATTTTATTTGCTCAATAAGTTTACATATCTATTCATCTGTCCATCCCTCTATCCATACATTATTCTGTTAGGTCATTAAATATAAAATGTCTGATTTTGAATCAAAAGTGTAGTCAAAAGAGAAATTGTCTCCAATCTTGCCTTTCTCTGCTGTCACTACATAAAGGTGAACCATTCCTACACTGTATTATTATGTATGATATATTACCTATTTTTGCTAATGATATCACCGTCTGTCCAACTCAATATTTTGCCAAGTGTGGTCCATGAACCATCTGAATTTGAAAACTCTGGCAGGGAGTTGGTGCTTGGTAAAAATTGGCTTGGTTCCTCCCCAACCTTAATGATTGAGTATTTATGAAGGGTGAGGCCTGGGACTTTGTATTTTAATTAACTGTCTCTAAAGTTGAGAAGCACTGTTATATTTACTTTTTCACTGCCTCTTGCCTCCTATCCAAGCCATTCCCACATTCTAAAAAGTCAAACACAAAATATCACTTCCTTTCTATTTGCTGCCTTTCTCCCTTAGTGGATTGCTTTTGGAACTTAGCTAGATTTTTTTTTTTTTCTAGCCTATTAATTATCTTCAAACTTCCCAGTATTTCTAATCTTCTTAAAATGTATCTGATTTGGTTACACTGCACAAAACCCTTTGATGGCTTCCTACTGAATTCAGAAAAAGTTTAAAGTTTCAGCTGATCATTAAAAGCTTCCATAATTTAGTCATGCTGCCCCAATTAGACCTTGCTGTCCACCAAAGAGACTGAAGGATCTCACAGTCCCTACTCAAACCTCATGCATACTTCCAGTATTTCTCAAATGCTATTAATAGCATGGAGAGAAGAATTGCCTTTGAGCTTTTTAAAAAGTCAAGTAATGGGTCTCAAACATTCATGGTCATAGCCATTACCTGGGAAATCTAAAAACAAAACAAAACAAAACAAACCTGAAGATCCATGGCTTTAGTCCCTGAGATTCTGATTTGGTAGGACTCTGATGGAGCCCAGGAATCTGTATTTTAATGAGCATCTCAGAAAACTCTTATGCTGGTGATGGCTGAAACACATTTGACAAATACTGACCTGGAGCCTCAAGTTGCTCCCAGTGAGTAGGAGTGCTGAATATAGTCTTGAGGGCTGAGGTTTCTTCTGAGGTGCTGAATTCTAACCAGCTAATTCTTCCTGGAGGAACTGGGATTTCCCCATTTTACCTAGGCCACTGCTTACTCCTGCAGGCCACTGCTGTCCACTCAACGCACTTTTGTTATAAAGCTAGTTCAAGATACTAAAAATTCCTACACATGGACATAAAATGTGAAATAACAGACATTGGAGATGCAGAGGGCGGGACAGCCGGAGGAGGGTGAAGGATGAGAAAAGTCCTTAATGAGTATAATGTACATTCTTGAGGTGATGATTACGCTAAAAGCCCAAACTTCACCACTACGCAATATATACACATAACAAAACTGCACTTGCACCCCTCAAATTCATACAAATTTTTATTTAGTTTATTTTTTATTTTTTATTTTTTGAGACAGAGTCTCACTCTGTTCCCCAGATTACAGTGCTGTGGCGTCAGCCTAGCTAACAGCAACCTCAAACTCCTGGGCTCAAGCGATCCTTTCTCAGCCTCCTGAGTAGCTGGGACTACAGGCCTGTACCACCATGCCCGACTAATTTTTTTATAGATATATTTTTAGTTGTCCAGCTAATTTATTTCTATGCTTTTAGTAGAGACTGGGTGTCGCTCTTGCTCAGGCTGGTCTTGAATTCCTGAGCTCAAATGATCCGCCCACCTCAGCCTCCCAGAGTGCTAGTATTACAGGCATGAACCATCACGCTCGGCCAATATAAATTTTTAAAAAACAGGTAGATAATACACATTGCTGTTAACTTTACTCTCTGTCCAAAATGATCCATTTGGTCATATGTCCTCCACTGATACCTATGCTCATATTATTCTGTGGTTAGTTTGTTTTTTCATGGACCAATATCTTGCTATTTCCTTCCCTGCCTATATTTTTCTTTATATCCCCCTTGAATCCCATCCATTCTCAAAAACGTAATTGATTACTAATTTTACCCCTTGACATTAATCACAACCTGATTCTTATAGACACCACTTGTCTGAAACCTTCTTAAATGGAGACTATTCTTCAACTCTCCACATACCTGTGTATCAAGGGGTTGGTTGTTATTTTTTATTTCTTCATTGGTACTTCCAGAAATTCATTGGTACTTTATTTCTTCCATTGGTACTTTTATTCATACAAAAACGAACAAGACAAATTGAACTAAAAGCCATCTCCTTTATGGTTCATTTCATTTGAGCATAGTGCCCTCTACTTCTCTCTTTCCTGGTTATCTGTGAACATGTAAGTCCTTTCTCAGTCTTCCTAATTCAGAGTCTTTCTTTGCATACTCACCTAAATCCTGCTACCATCCTGGGTGACTTCGTTATTCACATGTCTGATGTATGCATTTTCCTTGTCTCTCAGTTCTCTGATACATAACTGCCATAATGTTTTCCTACCACTTTAGTTATCCTGGACCAAAACATGTTTCATCTCAATAACATCTCTTACCTCACACTCTTTATTAATAGCCTTTAAAAAACTTTTCTTCCATAATAAAAGAAACTCTAATTGTTTTTCTCCCAATATTTGTCTATTTGGCTATTTTTTACTCCAAAATTTGGTTATTTGACCACCTCCAAACCTTTAAGTCCAAAAATAGATCTACATTCTGCTCAACTCTAAAGCTCTACTGTTGTCACTTCCTTTTCTAGCATTAGACACCATGGTACATCACATCGCCAACTTTTTTAGTATCCTGAACTTTTTTGCCTTACTCCCTTTCTGTCTTGCCTGTCTGGGAACACTTAAATTCTGCTTAATCTCTTAATCTAGCTGACTGCCCTTCCCTATGTCAGTGCTGAGTAGCCGAGCACTCAGAAAAAATATATATATATATTATTTGCATCATGCAGCCCCATGCTATGGAAGATTCATGGTTCTCAAATTTATTTGGTCTCTTAGTGTTGCCCATCAATCCAATTTTCTTTAGACACACTTTCTACTCTGTGGCATTAATTCCAGTCTCTACACTCTCAAGTCTTCAAACTTTCCACTTTCCCTTTCACTGTTAGGAGAGAATCTTGCCTCCTACTTCATAGTGAAAGCAGAGCTACCAGAGAGAACTCTGTCTACTTTTTGATTACCAAACCTCAAAGCTTATGTGTACTTGTGCCCATTCATTTTCCCTTTTTCCTGTTAAAGTGAAAGAAGAGGTAGTCTGCTATGATTATTCCTTCAAATGTACACTGGATTCTATCCCTTCCTCCCTACTTGGAATCGTTAATCATTGTTACTTTTTTTCCTGTTCTTCACACCCTGCCTTTCTACTCGCTCCTTCCAGTTATTATTTAGACTGATTCACATTTCCATGTTTATTCAGGAACGAGCCTTCAAGAGTAAAAACAAAGCATAAAAAAACTCCTTCAACCTCAGTTTCTCCCTATTTATTATCCTATCTTTCTCTTTTCTCGCTTTTGTTTTGTAATTGTTTGGTCTATATTTTCTATCTCTGCTTTCTCACTTCTTACTTATTCCTTAGCCCAAAGAAAGTATTTCAAGTATTTTCAATGGAGCAGAGATCACCATTGTCAAATGATGCTACAAGAACAAATAAAACTGATGAATGCCCATTTAAGTCCAAAGGCCATTGCCTCTTTTACTCAGCAAAATATTTTTGAGATTCATCTCTACTGTTGCATATTCTCGGTAGATTTTTTTGCTGAATTGCGTTACATCATATGAATAAGCCACAGTTTATCAGTTCTTCTGTTGATCAACGTTGAGGCTATTTTTGATTTTTGACTATTACAAATAAAACTGCTATGACCATTCTTGTACAAAGCATTTTTGTGGCCATATGTATTTATCTCTCTTAGATGAATATCTAGGAGAATTGCTGGTAGTTAACTTTGTAAGGAACTGCCAAATAATTTTCCAAAGTGGTTGTGTGGTTTTACACTGCTACCAGCAGTTTTCGTTGCTCCATATTCTGTCCAGTATTTATGTATGAAATATCTTTATTTGAACCATTCTAGAGGGTATGTAATGGTATCTCAGTTATTTTAATTTGCATTTTGCTGATTACTAATGGTATTAAGAACTTTTTCATGTGTTTATTTGTAATTTGTAGGTCTTCTTTGCTGAAGTCTCTGTGTTTCTGTTCAAGTGATACCCTTTTTTAAATTGGGTTATGTCTTATATTGTTGAGTAATTCTTTATACATCTGCATGTGAATTCTTTTGTCAGATACATGTTATCATGAATACTTCCTGTCTATAATTTACCTATTTATTTCTTACTGGTGTCTTTTGATGAGCAAAATTTCATTTTGATGTAGTCCGGCTCATCATTTTTCTTCTCTATGGTCCATGCTATCTGTGTTCTCTCCAAGAAATATTTGCCTCTCCAAGCTTATGAATATAATCTTTTTTCCCCCTAGTAGCTTTATTGTGTTTGTTAGCTCTTTTGTTTAGATCTGTGATCTATCTTCAGTTGATCTCTGTGTATGGTGTGAGATAAGGTCAAGTATTTTTGGTTGTTTGTTATGTTTTGTCTTTCATGAGGATATACAGTTTGTCTAGCACTATTTGTTGATACTGTATTTGTTTCAGTTTCATAGTTTGGCTGAAAGGTGAGTTCCAACAACTAAGGTTTGTTTCCTGGAGCATGATTTCTTGTGTATACACAGATAACTGTCCTGTAGTTGATTTTCTCATAAATTTTTGTACCAGTATTGGAAAATCATCAGGATTTTGGAAATCATTTTTTCACATATTTAAGTTTTTAGATACGTTTTATGCAGCTATGAAGGAAATTAATTTTTCAAAGTTAAGGTGAACTGGCCTCTGTGAGCTCTGAAAACTTTGGAAGGGCCACTGTTGGCTCTCCAGTTTTATACAGTAAGAATTGTTCCTCATTGAAATTACTTGTCTTAATATTATATTTATTTATTATAATATTACTAATTAATATCAATAATAATAAATATAAGTATTTGAAGTAATTCATGTTATTTATTATAATATTAACTTTTTTTACATTGTCTACTTCACATTTTGATAGTCTTTCAAATTACCTATTTTATTTTTCATTTCCTTAAGTGTAGAGAATTATTTCTGGAGATCTGAAATATGAATGATGCCTCTTAGGCATGCTCTGAATGATTACTCAGTGGAAATGACCCTAGTGTGCGATATTAAAATATAGGTTCCACAAGTGGGGATGTATTGAAAGGATATTTAAAGCGAATTGCAGAACATGACTAAATGCATGAAAATGTGAATGAGCTTGTCAAAACCATGGAACTAAAAGCTGAAGTTGATAAACTCAGATCATTAATGGTTCCTTATACTAAGGATTTGGCCTTATCTAGGAAATGTGTCATCATCTGGGTGATTTAAGTATGTTAATTGCATGAACAGCTTTGAATCTTTAGTACTGTGGAAACAGTGAATGTGCCGTAAGATCAGGAACAAATGCCTTCTGTGTTTACTGTTATATCCCCAGCATCTAGCATGAGGTAGTATTTTCATGATTGTTTCGCAATTTTGATACAGCCATACATAAATATCTTTTCTGCCTAATTATAACTTCATGCTTAATTAAGACTTTTCTCAGGTAAAGCTCCTTCTTTTAGCCTTAAAAACTGAAATAATTTTTTTTGTGGTCATGGGTTGAATTTTTTAGTAACCTGTATTTTGATATGTATTTAAATGTCACAGTCTGGATTTAATGCTTTTTCTGGAAGCAGAGACATATGTGAAGGCTTCAAGTTTCTTATTTCTTTATGTGTTCTTTCTGGATTTCATAAAAAAGGTATAAATGAGCAATAAAATAACTTGGTCAGAATGTAATCGAATATAATACTACCTTTGTTTGTTTTTAAAGGTCACATATTTTGCTTAAAAAAATGCAGGTGGCAAAATTACTGTGCAAAAATTCATGTTAAGAGCGCATATTAAAAAATGCTACCTTTAATCTTAAAAGTCCTAAAGAGTGTAAAGTTTTAATTAGATAAAAAATTAACTATGAATTATTTCAATATGCAATTTAGGTATTAAATAAAATTAGCATTTTTTCTTCCTTAAATATGTGTTACCAAGTTTCCAGAATGTTGAAAACTTCTCTGATGATTTAATCAGAAATCATTCCTGCAGCAAAATTCATAAAGAATAAATATTATCTTATTAATCCATATTTTAGTTTAGCTGGGTCTCAGAGCAAGTTAGCTCCTCAGGGAATGCAGTGTGCTTTATAAAAGAAGGTGATGAGACATAATCTCCAAGGAATTAAATTGTGAAAACAATCTTAGTATTGTACATGCTAATATAAATCTGTTATTCCCTTTCCGCATCTATCACAACACATTTTAAATTGTGGCTGATCTTGTATGCAAATAGCTGTCTTATTAGAAATTGCGGCTGTATGTGCTAATGTCTCCCTGGATTTCTTGGGAGTTTGCTATCTAACCATCAAAGCAATAGAAATGAATGATGATTACTGCAAGGCTTTGAAGAACAAAGAAAAGTCAGAACATTTTAAAGGTTCTAGATATCTGACGCATTGACAATTTGCACCATGCAGATGAATGGGTATCTCTTTAGATTATTTGAAATAGGCTCAATGTGTTGTTCAGTAAGGTAAAACATCTTTCACTTTTTTGTGTTTGTTGCAGCTAATATTAATAAAATGTTAGTAATTTGTGTGCAAGTGTGTATTCTATAGGCATTTTTTTGTTTCATCATTTGGTAAAATGCTAGTTTGCCTAAAGAATAGAATATAGTAATTTCAAAGATAAGAATAAAGTTTAAATATTTGAAATTTTGATTAAGTATTACTAAACCACTAAAATAATTAAGAAAACAAATTTAAAACCATTTTAAACCATTTTTTTCTTTAATATATTTCTGTAGTTGAAATTCTTTTAAGGTTTTTATATTCAGATATTATTGTATTAATATGTATAAAATGTGTTTATTCATAGTTAGGCCCTTATAAAAATTTATATTGTTTAGCTTTTCTTGGTATAATATAGTTATGTAAACTACATGTACAATAATTAAAATTCATTTTACTTTGGTGCAAAGATATTCTTCATGAATCCCTTACTTTTTTATTTACTACAGATAGTGAATGAATAAAATATTGGCCTCTAATGTGTTACCTTTGTTGGGATTTTGGTTTAAATGACCAACAAGGAATTGGAGGAAGTATAGTAACCATTTGGGCAAATAGACTTAGTGATTTGCTTTTTTACATCTTTAAGTATATTCCATAAAGGCAATGTCAATATTACATAAAGTGATCTACAGAATAAATGCAATTCCCATCAAAGTACCATCTTCATTCTTTACAGAACTAGAATAAATAATTCTTCACTTTGTATGGAACCAGAAAAGACCTCTTCAGTTGCTTTTTAAGCTTTTCTCACAGATATATTTCCCCTAATCTGTTGTCTTCTGTATGACTTTTTGTTTTTTGATGATGATTTCTAGTTTGTATTTAATGCCCTTTCTGTATCTGTTGAGAAGATTATACAGTCTTCATCTTTTACTCTGTTAGTCTATGGTCTACTACGTGAATGTGGATGTTCTGATTGTGAACCGTCCTTGCATTTCTAGGATAAACCTTACCTACTTTAACTGTCATTCAGCCCTAAATATTTTGTAATTTTGGTTGTGAACACCTCTGTAACCATGTTTGTTATTTATGCTTGCATTTTAAAGTTTAAAAAATTTTTTTTACTATGTTTTTGTTATATTTCTAATTTAATTACATTGTGCCCAAAGACATAGTTTATATAATATCAATTCTTGGAAATTCTTTTGTGACATAGTAAGTGGTCAGTTTTGGTGAGTATATTATGTGTGCTTAACAAGAAAATATATTCTGTTTTGCTTGAGTATAATGTCCTATTTATATCATTTAGGTCAACATATAAATATTACTGATCAAACTTTTTATAGGCTTACTATTTTGTCTGTTTGAACTATCAGTTTATGATTGAGGTATGTTAAAATCTCCTGCACTAATTGTAGACTTGTCAATTATTCTTATAATTGTCAGTGTTAGCTTTATATATTTCAAAGCAATATTGTTAGGTTATAAGTTTTTTATTCTCCTGGGTTCTAAATTCTGTTAATGATTTATTATTTATTACCCTTTTTTTTAGAGTGACTTTTAATGGATGTCAGCCTGCTGTTGGCTTGCATCTCCAGATTTTTCCTTTTTTTTTTTTTTTTGAGACAGAGTCACACTCTGTTGCCCAGGCTAGAGTGCCATGGTGTCAGCCTAGCTCATAGCAACCTCAAACTCTTGGGCTCAAGCAATCCTTCTGCCTCAGCCTCCCAGGTAGCTGGGACTACAGGCATGCGCCACCATGGCCGGCTAATTTTTTCTATATATATTTTTAGTTGGCCAATTAATTTCTTTCTATTTTTTAGTAGAGACGGGATCTCGCTCTTGCTCAGGCTGGTTTCGAACTCCTGAGCTTGAGCGATCCACCTGCCTCGGCCTCCCAGAGTGCTAGGGTTACAGGCGTGAGCCACCGTGCACGGCCTATCTCCAGATTTTGTTCGTTTTTTTTTTTTTTTTTTAAATCCACTTCCCATTCTAGTTTTGGGTAGTTTTCTTCATAAGTGAAAATATCCTCTTACTGTGTCTCTTCCACTTCATTTTGTATTTAGGTAACCACATCTTTAACTCATTCATTCCAATAGAACAGTGACTGTCAATTTTTTTCAGCCTAAAGACTTTCAAATAATAGTGAGACTTTTATTTAAGAAATGTGTAAGAACAAAAAGATACAAAGAACCTAGTAATATTTTAAAATATTTTTTATTTTATCATCAAAACAGCATCAACATATATTTCAAAACTGCTAGGACCCGTAAGACATACTTACTTGTATGCTCAATCTTTCTGGTGTAACCCTCGTATGAGATGGACGAAGGACCTCCGAGCTGATGGACCAGTGGTTTTTTTTTTTTTTTTGAGACAGTCTCACTCTGTTGCCCGGACTAGAGTGCTGTGGCATCAGCCTAGCTCATAGCAACCTCAAACTCCTGGGCTCAAGCGATCCTTCTGCCTCAGCCTCCCAGGTAGCTGGGACTACAGGCATGTAGTAAAAAATTACTTTTTTTTTCCTATATATATTTTTAGTTGTCCAATTAATTTCTTTCTATTTTTAGTAGAGACGGGTCTCGCTCTTACTCAGGCTGGTTTTGAACTCCCAACCTTGAGCGATCTGCCCACTTCGGCCTCCCAGAGTGCTAGGATTACAGGCATGAGCCACCCCGCCCAGCCATGGACCAGTGTTGTTGATTGAACTTTGCAGACTCAGGATGTCTTCCTGCACTGATGCCAGATTTGACAAGGGGGTCAAGGAAGAGGGGAGAAAGAACAGGACTTTCATGCAGGCTTTAAAGGATTCAAGGGTTGTGACTTACACTCTGTCTTTCAAATAAGCTGCTTACAAAGTCTTGAGGAGGATAAAGCTTGGGCATTTGTAGCCCTCTCTTCCCCAATGTGCTGCTTCCCCTTCCGTTATCTCTTGACTCAGGCAGAATTCTGTTTTGTTTGAAGGTGAAGTCAAAACTGGCTGCATACCCTCCTAATCAAATCTGAAATAAAAGAATTTACTGAGCCTGAGGGTTATGTGTGCATGTGTATTTTAGCCTTGTTATTTCAATATACATGTTCTAGCAAAAGAGAATCTGGTGTTGTCCTTAAAGGGTTTTTGAGTGTTTTCAATATGACTCATTGTAGGGGTTTTTTTTTTTTTAACTTATTTTTTCCCTCAGCATTTTTTTTTTCCTCTTTAAGACAGGGTCTTGCTTTGTTGCTCTGGCTACAGTTCACTGGGGAGATAGATCATAGCTCACTGCAACCTCCAGCTCGTGGGCTCCAGTGATTCTCCTGCCTCAGCCTTCTGAGTAGCTGGGACTACAGGCCTGTGCCACTATTCCTGGCTAATTGTTCTAGTTTTTGTAGAGATGGAGGTCTTGCTCTTGTTCAGGCTGGTCTCAAACTCCTAACTTCAAGCAATCCTCCTGCCTCGGCTTCCCAGAGTGCTAGGAATACAGGACCTTTATTTTTACTGACAAATGAAAATTGTGTATGTTTAAGATGTATTATTTTTCTAATTTTAGTTTTGGGTGTACACATGTAGTGTCCTGTACTATCACTGTTTGGCCTTGATAAGAGCAAGAATACCACTTTGCATTATGTTTTACTTTAAGAGAGTTGGGACAGGGAAAGGAATATTTCATGGATGAGGTCTGTAGGATCTTTAAATCTAGGAGCATGGGGTTGGAACAGCATGTTTTAGTATTATCACACACCGGATGAGTCAGTACTGTGCACTTGCTACTTGAACTAGATTAAAGCTTGTCATTGTACTCTGTGTTCCCACCTCCCTCCTAAAAACAACTATGCTGTGGCCTTCATGCAGGTCTGTAGATGACTAATGGCTGAAGATCCTTGACCTTTCCCAAAATGGTAACTCCAGAGCAAAGCATGTTGGCTATTACCGGGCTGCCACAGAATGAGTCTCTTTCTACTGTTTTAAAGTAAAATCTGTGCAAAATGGCTGATATATAAAAGAAAACGTTCTTTTCATGAATCTCCTTGAGTCTTGAAATATTGATATATATTATTTTTATTTTTTTAATCATATGTATATACACAGAAAGATCTGAGGAGGGAATGAATTGATGATAGAGACAGTACTTCCTATTTGAGGGATACTAGAATGGCTGAACTACCAGTTGCTGATGCCTGCAATTTTATTGGAGCTCATTCCTCAGGTCAACAATTTTTTTTTTTTAAGAAATGAAGTCTCACTTTGTCGCCCAGGTTGGAGTGCAGTGGTGCAATCATAGCTCACAATAGCCTTGGACTTCTAGGCTTGCTTGATCTTCCCACCTCAGCTTCCCATAGCTTGGACTACAGATGTGTGCCACCATACCTGGCTAATTAATTTTTTTTTTTTTGGTAAAGATGGGGTCTCACTATGTTGCCCAGGCTCATCTCGAACTCCTGCCCTCAAGCAGTTCTCCGACCTTGGCTTCCCAAAGTGCTGGGGTTAGAGGCATGAGCCAACACACCTGGCCTAACAATTTAAATCTTAACATCTTCAAAGGAGGCCATGCATGTAGTCACAGAGAAAAGGAGTCTTAAAAGAAGATATTATCATGCAATTAAAATTATTAAACATAAGCACTTGAATATACCACCATTTTTATGAACTTGTTTTGGCATGTCTTCCTTTTTAAATATGATGGGCTTCTCAAACTTGGAAGTGATCTGGGCCTTGATCTCTGAGATACCCTGCCCAGATGGGAAGAGAAGGAAGGCCTCAACAAGGGTTAAGAACAGAGCAGAGGGGTCAGGTGTGGTGGCTCACACCTATAATCCTAGCATTTTGGGAGGCTGAGGAGGATTGCTTGAGGTCAGGAGTTTGAGACCAGCCTGAGCAAGAGTGAGACCCCATCTCTACAAAAAAATAGAAAAATTAGCCAGGTGCAGTGGCACATGCCTGTAGTCCCAGTTGCTTGGGAGGTTGAGATGGGAGGATTGCTTGAATCCAGGAATTAGAGGTTGTGATTAGCTATGATGATGCCACTGCATTCTAACCCTAGTGACAGAGTGAGACCATGTCTCAAAAAATAAAAAAGAACAGAGCAGAAAAAGCCTGACAATCGATTTTGCCTGCCAAATATTATGTCAGGGCCAGACTGGTTGGAAATGACAGTGAGGTGCTGTGTGCTGTAGCCACAGCAGAGAAAACCACTGATGAGCTGATCATGTTCTGTAACTTCCTTCCTTCCACCTGTTTCCTTCCTGTCTCCCAAGTGTTGTCAGTGCTTTCTGTGATCAGATATGTTTGGGTCCCATCAGTGTTCTCTCTTTATAAAACAGAGTCCCAAGATGTAAACACCTGTTTCCTTGGGTGTGCTCCAGGACACTGCGACTTCCATGAAATCAAATTTGCAGGTGTTCTGCTCCATAGCACTTCAGTCTTTAGTGAACAGAATGCATTTTTCTTGACAGTTTTTATAACCTAAATGGCTGTACTGTTTAAGGTCAGTTTTTGTTTTTCTGGCTTTTTTTGAGACAGAGTCTCACTCTGTTGCCCGGGCTAGAGTGCTGTGGTGTCAACCTAGCTCACAGCAACCTCAAACTCCTGGGCTCTAGCAATCCTTCTGCCTCAGCCTCCTGAGTAGCTGGGACTACAGGCATGCGCCACCATGCCCGGCTAATTTTTTCTATATATTTTTAGTTGGCCAATTAATGTCTTTCTATTTTTAGTAGAGACGGGGGGGGTGTCTCACTCTTGCTCAGGCTGGTTTGGAACTCCTGAACTTGAGTGATCCTCCCGCCTCGGCCTCCGGGAGTGCTAGGATTATAGGGGTGAGCCACTGCGCCTGGCCTTGTTTTTCTGTTTTTATTAAAACAGTGAATTTGATAAAGGATGAGTTGCCTCCACCCTTCCCCAACATTATTTTTGGGGGAGGGTGAAAGTTTAATTTGGTGACTGTTTTAGAGAGCTTTTCAGTTTGAAGTTATGGCGTGTGTATGTCTAAATAGACTGATTAGACTATCTCCTTTATATTATTTTGTCTAAAGCTCTCTTTCCTTTAATTGGCTAAACCAGTGAGCTGGGATATCATGATTGACTTTCTTTTTTTTTTTTTTTTTTTTTTTGAGACAGCGTCACACTTTGTTGCCCGGGCTATAGTTCTGTTGCATTATCCTATCTCACAGCAACCTCAAACAACTGGGCTCAAGCCATCCATCTGCCTCAGACACCC
>CAUYRT010015516.1:0-28638 GCA_963574885.1 Lepilemur ruficaudatus | reverse complement strand
TAGCTGGGACTACAGGCATGCGCCACCATGCCCGGTTAATTTTTTCTATATATTTTTAGTTGGCCAATTAATTTCTTTCTATTTTTAGTAGAGACAGGGTCTCGCTCTTGCTCAGGCTGGTTTCGAACTGCTGACTTTGAGCGATCCTCCCGCCTCGGCCTCCCAGAGTGCTAGGATTACAGGCATGAGCCACCGCGCCCGGCAGAACATTTATTGAATAAGTCCTATCCAGGCCAGGAGCTATTATTTTTTTTAACATTAAAAAAAATATTGGCCGGGCGCGGTGGCTCACGCCTGTAATCCTAGCACTCTGGGAGGCTGAGGTGGGCAGATTGTTTGAGTTCAGGAGTTCAAGACCAGCCTGAGCAAGAGCGAGACCCCGTCTCTACTAAAAATAAAAAGAAATTAATTGGCCAACTAAAATATATAGAAAAAATTAGCCAGGCATGGTGGCGCATACCTGTAGTCCCAACTACTCGGGAGGCTGAGGCAGGAGGATCGCCTGAGCCCAGGAGTTTGAGGTTGCTGTGAGCTAGGCTGATGCCACAGCACTCTAGCCTGGGCAACACAGTGAGACTCTGTCTCAAAAAAATATATATCAATAGATTTAGGGGTTACAGTGGTTTTGTTGTTACGAGAAGGTGGATGGCCTTGGACTTCATCCCAAAGGTTGTAGATCAGGAGAGGGCCTAAACGAAGCTCAGACGAATGGCACTAATCCCAGCAGTAAGGTGTGTGGCCAAACTAGCCATTCCTTGTAAAGGCAAGAGGCATCTCACAAATTAATTAGAAAAGCAGAGAGAGGTGCTAATAAATTTCCCCAGCCCAAAAATTCTTTGAAAAGCAACGGAGATGTGATGAACAAAGTGAAAACAACAGGAAAGCTACATTAACCAGAAAGAGATAAGTGAGTTTGAAAATTAACAAAGGGCAGAGTTGGCAATATAAAAATAATCATAAACTTGGCAGATAAACACGTACTTTCAGTAAAGTGAGTGGAGGTTGGTGTCACAGGTCCCACCTGTAAGGTTGCCCTTGGGAGGCAGAGGAACTGGAGCCTGGAGCCAGGTCAGGGCTAACTCGGTAGACCATGGGGAAAAAGAGAAGTGAGCTCAGCGCAAGATCCAGGGTCACAGCGGAGGAGATGGGATGTGCCACCACCCACAGGGTTGGAACATCCTCTCTGGAGGGCTTTGCCTGCAATGCCAGGGGAGACACAGCTGCTTGTAAGTGTTCAGTTAGCACTAACCCAAAAACCTAGAGTCCATATAAACATGTAACCAGTCCTCAATGAAATGAGAACACCATGCTAAATTTATTTAGTGTTTACATTATTCCTTTTCTATATTTAGCGTTTACCCCTTATTTATGAGATAACAGTAAAAGTGGATAATCATTATTTGGGTGGCTTTGTGTATGTTTTTTCTTTTTCAATGTCTTCACTCAGCAAACATAAAAGTTAACAACTGTATACTGGTCTTCCAGTTTGATTATTTTTAAAAAGTTTTAGTGGTATATAAAATTTTTTTAAAAACAGTTTAAGATCCCATTTGTTTCTCCTGGTATAATTTCAACTACTTGCTCAACCCTAGCTCTAGCCCCTTAGCATATAAATATACTCAAATTTCTTCCGATTAAACTAAATCAAACAAAACCTTCCTTAAACTCCCCTCCCTTCCTCTCTAGGTACACCCGAGAACTTGTTTCTTCTTCTTTATTAACCCTGCGTCCTTCACTCCACTGTTGTTTTTTCCCCCAATGTTTCACACTGGCAATTTAATATTAAACAACTGAGCAATAGTTTTTCCACCCAAGTAAAGATGAATTAAAATCTGTTATTCAGTTTTAATGTTTTCCCTTCTGGTTGAATCACTATGAAAACAGTCTTGCTTTCTTCCTATTTAATCCCCTTGGGAGGGCACAGTATTTCAACTTCATTATGCGTTAAATGGGCCTTTGTTGGCTATCTTGGGAACATAGCCAAGTTTATATGCTTCTGTGTAATAGAAAAGCTCTGTTCCAAACTGGCTTACAAATAAACTTTGATTTTTTTTCAACTTTTTATTTGACATAATTTCAGAATTATAGAAACTGTAAGAATTATATAAAGAATTCCCATAACCTTTCACCCAGATTTCCCAAGAGTTAATATTTGAGAGTAGATTGAAAACATGGTGCCATTTACCCCTGTATCACTCAGGCTTCTCCAGAGAAACAAAAGGGGTGTGTGTGTGTGTGTGTGTGTGTGTGTGAGAGAGAGAGAGAGAGAGAAGGAGGGAGAGGGGGAGGAGGAGGAAGGAAATGTACTGTATTTTATGGAATTGGCTTATGGGATTGTGGGGACTAGCAGGTCGGGAATTCATGGGGCAAGCTGGAAATTCAGGTAGAAGTTAATGCTGCAGCCTTGAGTCTGAATTCCACAGGACAGTAGGCTGGAAATTCAAGCTGGGTTTCTGTGTTGCAGTTTTGAGGAGAATTCTTTCTTCTTCAGAAAACCTCAGTCTTTGTTCTTAAAGCCATCAACTGATTAGATGAAGCCCACCAATGTTATGGAGGTAATCTGCTTTACTCACAGTCTACTCAGTTAAATGTTAATCACATCTAAAAAAAAAAACTATCCAGCAACATCTAGACTGGTGTTCGACACACTGGGTGCCATAGCCTAGCCATGTTGACACACAAAATTAACCATCACACTCCTAAAATTCTGCAGTGTATACATCCTTTAAAAGGACATTCCCTCAACCACAATAAAATTCGCAAAATCAGAAAATTAACATCAATGTAATGCTATTATCTATTATACTGACCTTAATCAGATTTTAGTAATTTTCCCAATAATGTCAAGGATAGTCCCCCAAGTCTAGACAAAGTCAACAAGAAAAATGTTTAAAAATCAGAACCTGCTACTGAGAAAGAAATTTCAATTGTAATGGAAAGTAATTTTAATTAAGAAAAGTTGATTTTCTTTAAAAGCCTCTAATTGAAGAAATAAAAAAGTTGGCAATTTTCTGATGGATTCCCCCATCTTTTTGGAATTTGGTCTTCCAGATCCCAATGGCTGGAGATTCCACTCTTTCTCATCTGCTCTGGGAACTTGTTTTTCTGATTTCTCAAACTCTTCATTTCTACTGACCCTGCTTCTACTTACAAATGGGTTCAGGTCACTCCCATCTTCGAACCAAGCAAAAGCAAACAAAACCCTTCTCTAACTCCAAAATTTCCCTTTTGTTGTCTTCCTAATTTTTCCCATCAAACCTAGGTTTCTAGAGACCCACACCTGTCTCGTTTTCCTCCCCTCCCATTCACCGCTCAAGTGCACTAGACGCTATTGGCTGCTTACCCAGGTCCACCTTCCTCCCTTTCTCTTGTTTGAATCGCCCCCATGTGGTTTTAAGTTCTCAAGCTGTGTGCTGGGGGAAGGTGATCCCAGCCCCACCGGAGGGGAGGGGCTAAGGTTAAGGTGAATTTCAATTAGTCTCTAAATCACTGATGGTAATGGCAACCACTTCTGGCCAATGAGGCATGAGAGAGAGTATGCAGGCAACACCTGTGGGAAAGAATTCCTCCTTCTCGCAATGAGGCTTCTGGTAAGAATGTTTCCTGCTGGTGTAAGGAGGTGATGCTAGAGCTGCCCCGGCCTCCAGCAACCATGAGGACATCTAGCCAAAGACATCTGACTATAAAGCTCAGTTGCACCGGCAGACGTGGTTAACATTTGGCAACCTAGCAACCAGTTAATTGGAGAATTATACAGTCATTTTTCCTCCAGAATCCAAGGTAATTAAAAATCTATTATTAAAAAACTGTATTTTTCTTTTTCTTCTTTTTTTCTCTTTCTCCAGCCTGAGCAAGAGTGAGAAAAAACTTTCTTTTTCAATTTGAAAAAATCGTCTTCACTAATATTATAAAAGCATTATTTCTTACTTATTGCCTCCTGCTTTTCTTTTCTTCTTTGCAAATGCACAGTATTTCAGTTCTGTTGTGTAAAATGACCTGCTGAGGGATACCTTGAGCATTTAACCACTGAACACCGTGTTATAAGTAAAATAAAATTCTAAGTGAGCATACAAATTAACTTTGAAATAATAATTCATTTGCGAGCTGAAATGCCCTGGAATTCATCAGTTAATGGCAGTGCTTATTTAGTCATGGCTCCGAACCATTCAATTTAATATGAGTTACTCTAATACAATATCTTTGTAAGCTTCTGTGCACATTCTTAAATAATGGTCCTTTTAAGAGGCTGCCTGGTCTATGATTTTTCAGCAAAGATAGCAGTAGTATTTCAAACGGAAAAGCTTTTAAGATTCGGAAATCATTAACAGGAAAGTGATTTTAATGAAGTGGTTTAGTACTTCCCATTATCAAAGAATGTTGGTCTGGACGTCAGCCAGGACTCCACTTAGGGAAAAAAGGAATTGTCACAAAATAACTTTGAGGCTAGGTGCTGACGACTTCCTTGGTGTAGAACTCAATTTTGCCAGTAGATGTCGCTACAGTCAGACATTATTTTAGAAAATCAAAAAGAAAAAAGTGACCTCGCTGGAATTTAAAGGGTCTGAGGGGGAAAAGAAGCAAACAAGCTCTTTTATATCTAAACACATGCTTTTCTTTTTAAGAAAACACAAGACGCCCCTAATAAATGTTTACTGAGTGAATTAATGAACAATTAATTGATTCATTAATGAATTAATGAATCGGTGTGTATTAATGATTCTGCCTTGAAATCTTTGTGATCGAGTTACATTCTGAGAAGAGTCAGAGGAAACGCTTTGGAGTCAGCAGAATAAAAATGGTCTCTAAGAGGTGAGCAGACAAGTGTAGAAGAAAACAGCTCTGTCTAGAGCCCACTTGTGAGAAGGAGCACGAGATTCCAGCGCCTCATGTGCACCGACATGAAACACACCCTACCCCATGCCAGGCACCGAGCTGGGCTCTACCGGAAACAGAAGGAGCCGTGGCAGAGCCCGTGCGGAGGAGAAGCAGAGGCCAAGCGTTCTGGCCTCCGTCATGAAACGGGGCAGGGCGGGATTTCCTGGCACCAGGATAGACACAAGTTCTAAAATCAGGGTGAAGGGTCTGAGAAACAATTCCCACCAGCTCTCCTTCAAGACCCACTTTCCTTTTTCTAAAGCTGAAGTTTGATGCAGTGAATTTCTTAGGCATGTGAAAAAAAAATTAAAAAAAAAAACCCTGAGGTTTGCCTGACTATGCCGTGAAGAGATTAGGAAAACAGTTTGCAAACTTGGCAGATTAGAACATGTTTCTTTCTCTATTGCATCTGAAAAGGCCTACTAGAGAACTCCCGAAATATAACCCAAAGGCAAGCACGCTTTCTTAACGATGCATCATAAGCCATTTTCTTTCCTTGAGTGAAAACATGGAAACTTCCTGGAGAGGTCTGATATGCTGATTATATATGACAATTTGTATTATAGCTATTTTGAGTACTTATTAAGTGGCACCTTCTGTGCCAAGTCCCTTCTCTGATTTAATCCTCCCAAGAGCTCTATGAGGCAGGAATTTTTATTATCCTCCTTTTCAGAGATGAAGCATCTGAGGAATGGGGGCGGTGGGAAGTTAAATAGTTTAGCCAAGAGTTAGTGAGTGGTAGGACCAGGTACAAAACTGGCCTGTAGGGGGCACTCTGCGGTGCCCCTTTCTTGGTTCATTATTCCAAGGCACTGGCTCTAGTAAGGGTCTGACTACCAATAAAATCTAGGATCCATGTTGTTTAAGTTGATTTTGCCTCAATCATTCACTTTTCTTTTCAATTTTTTTTTCTTTTTCTGTAGAGATGGGGATTTACTATGTTGCCCAGGTTGGTCTCGAACTTCTGTCAAGTGATCCTCCTGCCTCAGCCTCCCAAAGTGCTAGGATTACAGGTGTGAGCTATCACACCTGGTGATTTTTAGTATCTTAATTAGTGAAGAATTTCTATGAACAAGGAACTCGGCTTTGGGCCAGGAGAAGGGGAATATAAAGGTAAGAAAGCTGGCTATCCTAAAAGCATGTATAATTGATGGGAGTAGACATGGGGGCATTTGAAGATGGGAGGAGCTTGGACAAGGAAGGTCACCCAGCGCCTGTCTTCTCCATACAGCTTAGGAGCCTCCATGGAAAGTGGAAACGATTTGGAACAGCTGCTGTGAGGAATGTGTGAGGTTAAATAATATGTCTGGAGAAGTGAAGGGTATTTCAGGATCCTTCTTTCTACACCTCAGAATTAATGGAGCTATTTTCTCAGATTTTCCAAAATAAAGTTCACCTCTGGCTAGAGCTCAAGCTTGAAGAATTTCAGTATGGGATTTAATCTTGTCTCTTGAAAAACTGTCAGCACTTAAGTTTTTATCATTGAGGAGGAGGCTGAAATGCTTACTTGACGATGACTGTTGATTATTCAATTTGATTTTTCTTAATGTCACCCTGTTTCTGAAATAAGGAAGCAACCAAGTGAGAAATGTTTTCAAAACCACAATTTGGGAATCTTTCTGAACATATTCTGGTGGGGCAGTGCAGGGGCTGCCCAATTAAAAACAAAACAAAACACCACAAGTTGAACTCGTAAGACAAATCAAATCTACAATTAGGGACATCTGTGTTCATTCATATCACTAGGTACATGGGTTATAGTGCCCTAACCCTTGCATTTTGAACAGTGTCATCTGCCTGCTCTAAGTTTCTTCATAAATATGCAGACATTTCCTGGCTCCACCAGCATGTTTTCATTTCTGCCTCCATTCCACTTAAAATATTTTGTTAAATTATTTCATTGCATTTTATGTTTAGAAATCCTCCCTTTAAGACATTCCATCTTCCCTCTAGTGAGGGAGGTAAATTTGGTTGAGTGTTAATTACTAATGGAATTTCTTCAAATCTGCCCTCATACACTTTGCCAGGGAATAGGTAGAAAATATTACTCTGGAGAAATTACAGGATAAATATCTCCTAATCAAAGGCTTAGCAACCAAGTCCACAACCAGTATAATATTTTTCCAGAATGGCTTTCATAAACTATACAAATTCATTATTAAAGTCCTAAACAAGGGGAAAAACTCTCCCAAACAGAAAACACAAATGGCTAATAAACATATTTAAAAATTCAACTTTACTATAAATAAAGGTAAATTAATGGAACAACGAGTTCTTTTCACTTTACATCAGTGTTGGGTTTGTTTTTATAAAAATAATACTAAATATTGGTAAGAGGGTTCAAATAGCTGGTAGCAATGTTACCAAAACTTTGGCACTTGTCCCCAAAGCAATATCAGAAGAAAGAGGACAAGTGACTTGAGGAGAAGGAAAGAGAAGTTTATTAATTTGCCAGCAAATGAAGAGAATGGCAGACTCTTGTCTTAAAGTACTATTGTCCTATCTATAAGGAGAAATACAGAGCTTTCAAAATGAGTTTTCAGCTTGGGACTATTGCTGTTTAACTATAGTTGATGGTTCTGATTGACCCCATCTCCAGCGAAGACAATCCTGTGACTTCTGCCCAGATAATTCTGTTGAGCCATCTTGTGT
The DNA here is from genome assembly GCA_963574885.1 of Lepilemur ruficaudatus. Lineage (NCBI taxonomy): Eukaryota > Metazoa > Chordata > Mammalia > Primates > Lepilemuridae > Lepilemur > Lepilemur ruficaudatus. Next base: position 21,111 of record CAUYRT010015516.1, on the reverse strand, counting down.
AGTATAAAGGACATTCCTCTGCCCTTCTGATTACTGGACATCAGGGATGCAGGTCTAAATTCCCAAAAAGAGTAGTGGGGGGATTTAAAGAGATAGATTTTAAAATATTTTACCCTTTTTCAGGCTGTTTCCTCTGTGACATATTCCCCACTGTCAATTTTATCCTTCCATATCTATGGGGAGAGAGGCGACAGAATCATTGAGCTACTTTTTGCTGAACTGGTGCAATGTTTTAGATGGAAGATTTATACTTATTCATCCTGTTACAAAGCTTTGGCAGTAGGTTTATAAAAATAAAGAGTACAACAGATTACCAGGTGAAAAAGGGCATGAGCAACAACTACAACTGTTAGGATTGACAAGGTGGAATGGAAGATACCTGATAAGAGAGATTTTTACCCCACTTGGTATCTAAGACACCAGTAGGATTGTGGTCCTTACTACTGTCGCCTTGCACACAATGTCTGATACAGGGCTGGGTATGAAAGAAACATGGGACCTCTGAGTGTGGAGCTATTAGTTGCACCCTGTAGGTGATCTGAGAGACCAGCTTCTGCAAATTCAGAAATCGTATACAGGAATACTTACACCAAATGAAGTTCAAGATGACAAACCCAGCAGCGAGATAGATCATCAAAAGAGATGATAGCCTGGGGAAATCCTAAGGAGTTGTCTCTCCATTCTATAGACAGACCAAATAACCAAAGAAATGTTAGCAAAAATATCAACATTTTAATTTTTCCTTCTTCTTAAACAGATATTTTAGATCACCTAAAGCAGTGGTCCCCAATCTTTTTGGCACCAAGGACCGGTTTCATTAAAGACAATTTTTCCACAGACTGGGGATGAGGGGGTGGGGGAGTTGGCAGAGCTCAGGCGGTGATGCGAGTGATGGGGAGCAGCTGTAAATAGAGATGAAGCTTCACTCACTTGTCTGCTGCTCCCCTCCTGCTGTGTGGCCCCCCAGTTCCTAAGTTTCATGGAAGATAATTTTTCCATGGATGGAGGGGCCCAGTGGAACTCTGCAGTCCAGTCCATAACAGGCCATGGGCCGGTACTGGTCCATGGCCTGAGAATTGGGGACCTCAGGCCTAAAGGCTGGCCCATCCACTGGGGGCTTGAGTCCTCTTCTTCCATGGGATACTTCTTCACTCTGGTATAATGGACCCAAGGTTTTTACTCCTGACAAGTTCAACGAGGTGTGGGCTGTTACAGGCACTTCATAGGGTCCCTTCCACTTCTGCCAGTTGTTGTTCAGGTCACCCAGTCTTCTGGTTTAAAGGGGGTGCGAGGGGCGAGGACCTGAAAGAGGAAAACTCATGCATAATGGTTAGTATTTGACCCGCTTGCTTGACATATTGCTTTACTCTGCCTCCTTTACTCGTGGTTATATTACCATACTTACCTTGGAGTAGGAAGGGTCCCCCACAAACTATTTCTTAGGGGGTTAACTTAAGTCTGCTTCTAGGGGCTACCCTTATCCAGAGGAGGGCAAGTGGCAATACCTTATCCCACTTTAGATGGGTCTCCTGCATTGATTCCAGGATGCATGCAATTTCCATTCTAGATGTAGGGCTTGCTTACTTGCTAGTTACTTCCAGTATAAAGGAGGGTCCATTATCACTCTTCTATGGAAAAGGGAGCCTATGAAGATCTTGATGACCTGAGGGATCATTGACTCCACTGTATCCAGCTCCCTGGAGAAGCAGTTCACCAGGCTCTCACTGGTCCACTCGACGAAGTTCATAGGCAACCACAGGACACTGTGCAGCAAATCCAGGTGCAGAAGATGGGAAGCAAAGATTCCACCCCACACGCCTGCAATGGATACTGCCATGGAGCAGCCAAACACAGTGATACCTTGTGAAATGCCCCGGGCTCTATAGATGCTCAGACAGACTTTAGTGTGTCCTGTTGACAGTGGGGTCATCGGTCCTGAGACTGAGATAATAGTTAGAAGCCAGGGCAGCAACATGATTACACAAGAAGAGGAAGTTGCTCAGGAAGGAGATAAACAGTCCGATGGCTTTCATGTAGTCCCAGGACATGGACAGTTTGACCTCCCTGTCTGAGCCTTGTCTGCCTCCACCAGCTTCCATGTCTCTTCCTTCTTGGCCCTGGTTTTCTGTAGTTTGGCCGTGCTATTGTGGTGCTTGCTGATGTCCCCCCATAGGAGGAGGAGCTGCTGAGCTGTCTCTGGTGCTGCCTGCCCATGGCGTCCATCACCAATATGACATTCTCCATCTGCTTGGCCTCTTTCCCTGGACTGCTGACACCTGTCATCCCATCATCTTCCGAGGCCTGTTCCTGCTCTGTGCTGGCGTATGTACACAGGAACTCAGCAAAGGCTCCATCCCAGGCCAACAGCTCCTGGCAGAAGCCCATCTCAGAGTGAGTCCCTTCAGAAGGATTCTGGTAACTTCAGATGCTCCCTCCATTTAGGTAGGATAAGCCTCTACCCAGCCTAAAAAGGTACCTACTAATATAGGTTTAAAGTGTGGGTCCCCACATGTTGGGTTCCCTGTGCAGCAGGTCACTTTTCTATCTGTGGATTGTTTTGAGCACATAGTTTGTTGCAAATGGACCTTTTAAATGAGGTCCCACTGAATCCATTAAGGCATCACGCCCATGGTGTGTGCATTCATCTAGGTGTCTCATAGGGGCCGACCAAGTCTTCGGGTCAGGAGGCTCTTTCCTTCCAAATGGCACCATGAGCATGCACAACCATAAAAGCACATTTAGAGTCCATATAAATGTTTACTTTTTTCTCTCTGGATAACAGAAGAGCTCTAGCCCAAGCAATCAACTCTGCTTTCTGGGCTGAAGTCCTAGGTGGCAGTGCCACTGCTTTCGGTACCCATTATTCCACAACCACCACAGATCCAGCCCCTCATTTTTCATTGTCCATAAGCCTGCTCCTATCAGTGGAAAGACCCCAATCTGGCTCTGGCATCAATTGATCTGACTCATCCATCCTGCTAGAAATAGACAGTCTCCAAAACCTCTAAACAGTCATGCTGCAAAAGTCTCATTCTCTTCAGCTGCTAACAGGGTGGCAGGATTGAAAGTAGACACAGTCTTTAATAACAACTCACGAGTTGCTGCTTCTGCTCAGATGGAAGGAGGCCATCATCACTGGACAATATTGTCCAGTGGCTTTGACAAGTATGCCACTAGCCATGGGATGTCCCCCAGCATTTGTACTAGGACTCCAAGGCTCGTTCCTTGTTTTTCATGAATGTAGTATTTAAATTCTTTCTGGGAGTCAAGCAACCCCAAAGCAAGGGCAGTCATAAGACTCTGTTTTAGTTTTTCAAAGGCATTTTGACAGTCTGTGGTACAGATCAGGGGCTCTACAACTATTCTTTTAAGGGCATAATACAAGGGCTTTGCCATTAGTCCAAAGTTTGGGATCCAGATGCAACAGAACTCTGCCATGCCTAGGAACCCTCGCAGTTGTCACAGCTTCCCTTGCTAATTTGGAATCCCAGATTAGTAACCAGCTGTTTGCAAATCTGTCTGTTTGCAAATCTGCAGGTTCCACAAGTTCCCCACTAAGTCCTCACTAAACCAGGCAGGAGAGCCTTTTTAAAGCCCTGAGGCAACGTAGTCCCAGGATCCTGCCGTTCAAATGCAACTGTATAGCCACTTGTACAATATCATTAATGGCACATAGGTCCTGCACAGATCTGTACTCATTGGTATGAGGAATTTATAGTGAGGCAGGGGGCCCCAAACACCCTCCTTTGTCATCTGAGTCCTGGACTTGAAAAAAAACCATTGGCTCTCTTGGGGGCTTATTGTTACCTGGAGCCCTTTGCAATTTGGGGTAATGTTCTTTCCAATGTCCTTCCTTTTTACAAAAAGCACACTTATCATACATCAATCTTGGGTAACTTTTTCCGCCCTTTCCTTTTGACTGTCTCAAAGGACCCTATTAAGGACCCTGCCAGCTGTCCTTGTGCATTCAAGCCCCCTATCTGATATTGCCATAATGGAAATTGCCCTGCCCTGGCCAAAATTGAGTTGCCTACTGGGTCTTAGAAGGAAAGACCATTCCCAGCCCTGAGTCATAACCTAGTGGGTGTGAGACTGAAGAATCAGTTCCAGTTGCACCCTCCCTGCCCCCTCTCACGGTGCCAAGATGGGAACTCTGGTCGTGAGCTGGAGCATTCCCATGGATTGCCCCAGCTGCAGCAGGCTTTGTGGCCATTCCTGGGGAGACTGGTGGGTGCTAGTGACTCCTGCTGCATCACATGGATGCCCCATGGGGGAGATGGTTGAGTGGTAGGCACTCCCCCAACCCTGTTTCTCCCTCATCATGTGCCACTGGGCAGTGGGCTGCACATGCTGGTTCCCCTTCCTGCCAGGTTCACCCCCAGGGCCACAGTCTCACGTGGTGTTTTGCCCCAGCTGGCACCCAGCACCCAACCCAGAACTGGTACAGACCAGGGGAATCCTAGTACCCAACTAAAATAAAACATTGCAAAGGCCTGTGGCAGTCAATGGGGCCCCAGGAGTGCAAGCTCAAGAGCAGTTGAGTTTGAGGCACCTTCCTCAGCAGGTGCAGAGCTGGCGGTGGCAAGGGGGCAGGTTCATGAGATTCAGCCTGGTTAATCCCTCCCCAGTTTTATCACCTGAACTTTCAGCCTCCTTGTTATGCAGTTGCATGAAAGATTGTATATATGGGGTCTGACCTTTGACAGAATTATTCCAGTTATAAGGTAGTATAATAATTTAGGGCTTCATTCAACAGCCACTTCAACTCACACTCCAGCATGTACATTGGGTTACAATAATATACCGTTCTTTCTTTAGACCTAGGTTCATAGCTGTAAGTTGATCATTCAGCCAAAATTTTCCCAAGGGACTTTCAGATGGAACAGAAACAGAGCCCATGTTAGGACAAATCTCACAAACAACAAACACAAACAATACCAGAAATTCCCAACACAAACAATCTCAAATGCCAAGGCCTACCAAACAAAATGGGAACCACACAAATAAGAACCAAATTCTCTCAAACAAGAACGAACATCTCCTAATCCAGAAGGGAGTGAATTCCTCAGGTTCCTGAGTTCCACTCAACTGTGACTTCCACCTCCAAATGGTACCTCCAAATAAATCCAAACAACATGCCCTGCCATAGAGTAGGAAGGTCTGAAAACCTTCCCCAAATTGGTGGAATCAAAGGTTTTGGCGTGCACACGGGGGAACTTACTCAAATAAATGGCCAAGGTGTCATGACGTTTCCCAAATCCATTTTCCTTTTCTCAACAAAGTCAAAGCTGGTCAGAGGTGTGTCTAATTTGGAGAAGAGAGACAGGAGTTCCCTGGAGCTAATCAGACTCCCACAGCTGCTGGGGTCATCCCCTCACTCTCTTATCCAAAAAGGTGATGCCCCTACCCATGGGTTGACCTGGGGCTGTCCCCGCCTCTTCCAGCAGTCACAAGATGCCATTCCACTGGCACCGATGGACCCAACCAGGCATGCCAAATTTTGTTACCAAAAGTTTGGCACTTGTCCCCAAGGCCATATCAGAAGAATGAGGACAAGTGACTTTAGGAGAAGGAAAGAAAAGTTTATTAATTTGCCAGCCAATGAGGAAATGGCAGATTCTTGTCTTAAAGGACCATTGTCCTATCTACAAGGAGAAATACAGAGCTTTTAAAAAGAGTTCTCAGCTTTGGGCTATGGCTGTTTAACTATAGTTGATAGTTCTGACTGACCCCATCTCCAGTGAAGACAATGTCATGACTTCTGCCTGGACAATTCCATTGAGCCATCTCCTGTGAAACAAAGGACACTACCCTGTCCCTCTGATTACTGGACTCAGGCAGGGATGCAGGTTTCAGTTCCCAAAAAGAGTGGGGGCATTAAAGAAACAACTCATAAAACATTTTACCCCTTTTCAGGCCATGCTCTCTGTTACAGCAATGTCGTTAGGAGTATAAATCTTTTTGAAAATAAATTTGCCATACATATCACACCCTGTGGCCCAGTAACTCCATTTCTAGAATTTTTTCCTTTTTTTTAAAAAAAAAAAATCTGAAACACAGAAAACAGCTTTATATAAAGACAGTCCTTTTTATAATTTATAATAATAAAAATGTAAATATTCCCCTATTTAAGTATACTAGGTTGAAAAAGCTACCTGCATGGATTAGAATTTTATGCATCTTTTCACAATCATGTCTATAAAGATAGAAGGGAAATCATTGTGATATATTAAGTTGAAAAAGCAGAAGAATAAATATAAAACATATAAAGTACATATTATACATACATGTATATATACATATATTTCCTGTAAAATGACTGAATGTTCTCTGAGGTCCCATGTATAATTTTATAAAGTGAAGACAGCCATTAGGTATCTTACCAGTGCATTGTCATCACACAAGTTACCACTGCCTGGAAACTATAAAATGATGCCATTGCCACTATATTAGGTAAGATTCCCCAGAAGCAGAGCCGGAGACAGAGGTCGGTGGGGGGGTGTGTGATTTACAGGAGTATGCTCTTCAGGAAAAGCTTGTGAAAGAAACAGACTAGGGAGGGGGAAGAGATAGCAAGGATTGATTTCAGGTAAAGTCTAGCGTTGGCCTAGTCCCAGGGGTGCTGTGGAGCATAAATCATGCCGCTACACTGTGGGTGGTTCCCATCCCCAGAGCAATTCAGGAGGGTGGTAAAATCTGTGAGTCATGAGCAACCGGGCTCAGTGGCTTGAATTTCCTTGAATGGTGTTTTCCTGGGTAAAATAAGGTGATTGAATTAAATCAACAAAGTGTCCTTAACCTGGGCCTGGGAATCTCCAGGAATCATGTTCAAAATGTAGCTTTCCATTCAGTTTTCTGGCCTTAAGGTGCATAACTTTTGTCAGATTCTTCAAGGAGAGGCTGAACCAAGAAGGCTGACGTCTAAGCTTCTTTTCATTCCAGCACCGATTAGGAATGTGAGAAAAGATTTAGGTCAAAGGAGGAAATTGAAAAGCATCGAACTCTTTGTTCTTGTTTTAGAAAAAGAATTGGTTAGAACAAGGATTTTTTTGGTCTCACCTTATCCCAACCCCTATTCATATTTAGAAAAATTAAAGGCAAGCTCCCAGGACGCTCACTTTCACGGCTGTATCTTTTCATCTTCACCACTGCTCTGTGAGGGGTCTTATTTTACAGAGGAGGAAGCCGAGGGGCCCGTGGGGTGACTCATTCAAGATCCCACAGCACCCCCTTGTGGTGTGGATCTAGGTGGTCAAGACTTGCTGCGGAAACCAACAGTTTTCAAAGGTCCTGGGAACATTTCTTGAAATATTTTTATTTTTAAAAACATACCCTGTTTTTCTCTTTCAAAAGTGATACTTTAAAATGCAACAAGCAAGACCATGGAGAAAAGGGAACCCTTGTACATTGTTAGCGGGAATGCAAATTGGTGTGCCCCTACGGAAAACAGTTTGGAGGTGCCTCAGAAAATTAAAAATAAAACTTCCATATGATCCAGAAATCCCACTTCTAAGACTATACTTTCAGGGACCATTTCTATAGTTTGTTACCAGAAATCCCACTTCTGGGTGTGTATCCAACGGAGTTGAAATCAGAATCTCCCATCCAAGTACAGATCAGGCCGCACCCTGCTTAGGTCCAAGATGAGATGAGACCCTGCGAATTCAGGGTGGGATGGCCGTAGACTGAAATCAGAATCTCAAAGGGATATCTGCACTCCTCTGATTTCTGCAGCGTTATTCACAACAGTCAAGACATGGGAGCAACCTACATTTCCATCGTCAGACAGACGGATACAGACAATGTGGTATATATACATACAATGGAATATTATTCAGCCTTAATAAAGAAGGAAATCCTGAAAACCAGGGTAACTTCACGCCGTCACGCCGGGCTAACCTGTGGGCCCCAAAGTTGTGTTAACTGCGGCTGGGGCTCACCTTGGAATGCAGTGCTCTGGCAAGCCAGCGGGCCTAGGAGGGCGTGTCGGTGGTCCTGGGGTGTGGCTGGCACCAAGGCCTCATGGTGCCGGTGGAGCCCAGCAGTGCCGGGAAGGCAGGGGTCAGAGTTCGGCCGTTTAGGCCGCGCCTGGGTATCTGTCCACGGCGGACGCGGGTTTGGCCAGCATGGGATTTGCATTTCCGGCTTGCTAAGGCAGGCATGACACCATGAGAACTAATGACTCCACCCTTCCCTAAATATCTTGGGTGGCTTCATAAACCTGAGGATCTGGTGGCAGTGCCAAGCAGGGCACCACCCTAAGCCTTGGACACCTACGAGGTGGCCATAGATATGAGAAATGAGTGTTGGACGTGGAAGAATAAAATTGTTGGGTAGCCGGATGATGGTAAATGAAAATGTCTTCATTTATTTGATTATGGAAGTCCCCAAAAGTAGTAGCCAAGAAAAAAAAATGAGAAGAGGTAAGAATAATACCCAAAGAGAAGTTCTGGAAGATATCTCACCTCCCCAGGCATACTGGAACAGAGAACAAGAAAAGCAGAACAAGCAGTACAATCCCATCCTGAACGTGATGGCCACCCAGACAGGGGAAGGGCACGGTTTTTCCAACATAAGCCATCAGAAGTACTGTGAAGCCCACCAGAGGGGCACGCCAATCATTACAGGTTATACAATCTGCCGGGCAGATTTAAAGACTTTCTGCAGTATTTGAGATGCCGCAACTATCCACTGCTTGTAGATCAGCCGCATAAGTGTGCGAAGAAACCATTCTCATTGCTGGCGATGAAGTCCCTCTCCGCACATTTTGCCAGAAGACAGGCAATCCGGGAACCCTGGGGCCGAGAGCGGGGCGCGGGGAGCCAGGCCGTGGGGCGCGGGCCAGACTCCCCGGGAAGACAACCACCCGGCCTTTCAGATACGCTGAAATTCGAGAGTGGGAAGCACCGAGGCATTCTTACGTGGAGCTACACAGCCGCTTTCTTCAGCTTGTCTCTGGAGGAAGTGCTGTTTCTCAGGTGGGTGGGCACTTCCGGCCCAGAGGCCGAGTTCGCCTCCAAGGGCGGAGACGAGTATTTGTGAGCACCCGTCACGTCCTGAATTACTTGAATAGCTTATCCAAGAACAGAGCCAAAGCTTTGTTCATAGGTGATGTGATCCACAGTGCTGGACCCCACCGGGATGAGAAACTGAAGTACTACATCCCGGAAGTTGTTCACTCCCGCGTCTACCCACCCTATGTGGGGGCAGGGGGATTCCTCTGTGCAATGTCACCCACTGGGTCCACCTCTCCCCCATCGGTGATGTTCATACTGGAATGCCTAAACTCGGCCTCATTCCAGAGAAACACAAAGGCTTCAGGACATTTGATATTGAGGAGAAAAACAAGAATAACATTTGTTCCTATGTAGACCTGATGCTAGTACACAATAGAATGCCTCAAGACATGATTGACATTTGGTCTCGGTTGCAAAGTGCTCATTTAAAATGTTAAGATATACATACTAAATTTTGCATAGAAAGGCATATTTTGAATAGTCCGATGTTGGGTTCTCACATTTAGGGTAGTTTCTATGTTAAACCATCAAAATTGCCTTTGTAAGTAGTATCCATTTGAGGGCCTCTAAACCCTTCTATCTGGTACTTTTATGAAGAAGGAAAGCAGAAAATGATAATATTTTATGGATGATAATGACAGGATGATCAGTTTTGATCCTTTCTACCGGCTTGTGGGCATTGTGTCCCCCCTTCTCATCTGATGTAAGTTTCTAGAATTTGACCATTTTAAGTTATTTTTATTTTGCCCTCCTATACATTACTATTCCTGCTTTCCATTATGATGACTGATTTATCTGTAATTCACATGTTTATAAACTTACTACAAAGAATTTGTTATACATGATTCAGTGGTTTTTGTGAAATGGAATTACATTTATTTTCATGAGATTTGGACAAATTTTTAAAATTGTCTAGAAAATTGACTCTTGTGGAATTTTTCTGCCACCCCAACAGTATTTTCTTGTATTAATCTAATTAGTTAATTTTGCAAAATGAGAATCACCGTGTGACACTCACCTAATTTATCTTGTAGTCTTATGGTCAGAATAAGAAAGAGAGTTTAATTTTTCTTGTATTTGGTTTGCTGGGTGGTATCATAATACTTATCTGATTTTAGCATTTGAAAATAATGAGTATGATTCCATAACGGCCAACCGAAGATTGAATTGCCCCTGACAACCATATTGGGTTTGTGAATTTTCACTGTGGACCAGGAAAATATATGTAACTTTTGACTTGAGTGAAAAGATGGAAGTTGCAGACCTTTTCATTAAGTGACTTGTCAGTTTAAATTCCAGGTTTTATTATTGCCATATTTTCACATGTTGCTTATACAAGATAATTATTCTGAGTAGTGATTGCTTCCTTGTCTCAGTGTAGAAGTGCCTGTGTTTTTACTTATTGTTCAGATCAAAGACCAAACATTTTCTTAAATATATTTTGTGTAATATTTTATTTGTATACAGTGTTGTTAAAATATTTAACTAGAGCATGACATTTTAAATGTTAAGGTGTAACATGTTAAATAAAGTGGTTATTTTTGAATTTTAAAACTTGTTTCTTGGGGGTATGAACTACTAGAGTTGATAAAATTCTGCCAAATTATTCCTTATATGTAGTATCTTGGAACATGCTTTCTTGAAATATTTTTGTGTTTAATAAAGATGCGATACTGGGAAGTGGAAATAAAGTCAACTGTATTTTTTTTTAAAAAAGAAATGTTTCTAATGTAGAAGGCCCTGAGTTATTTTTGATTGAAAAATTTAAGATTTGTGTGTGTACGGGGTGTGTGTGTGTGTGTGTGTGTGTGTGTGTGTATGTGTTGTCATTAAGGATCGACCGTAAGATGAGACCAGTTATGGGAAATATATTTATAGTTATAGTTTATGTCCATTTGAGTTGCAGTATATAAACGTTCTGAACTGAAATAAAATGTTAAGGCTCATCCCCCCACCGGCTGACTGAATGGACTCCCTCGTGGTCAAAGGAATATCCTAAAACTAAATTGTCTGCCAGAAGGTGGGAGGTCAGACATGCCTTATCATGCCCCCTCCCTTCTTGGGGACATCCTTCGTAACCCATTAAAAGGCCTAAGGGTATGCAAGACAGACCTGCAGGTCCTCAATTTACACAACAAATCTATGTCCCATGGCTTATTTCTGATAACAGCTCCTTATGTTGAAACATTCCAAGCCTTTAGACAAAGCTTCATGTCTTTAACCAATTACAAGCCAAAGAATCTTTAAACCCACCTATAGCCTGTAAGCCCCCGCTTCGAGATGGCCCACCTTTTCAGGCCAAACCAATGTAGCCTCCCGTGTATTGATTTATGACTTTACCTCTAACCCCTGTGTCCCTGAAATGTATAAAACCAAACCGTAACCTAACCACCTCGAGTCCACTTGCCCAAGGCTTCTTAAGAGTGGCTCCAAGTCATGGTCCTCAAATTTGGCTCCAAGTAAATCTCTTTAAAATTATTTTACAGAGTTTGGGCCGGTGCGGTGGCTCACGCCTAGCACTCTGGGAGGCTGAGAGGGGAGGATCATTTGAGCTCAGGAGTTCTAGACCAGCCTGAGCAAGAATGAGACCCCGTCTCTACCAAAAATAGAAAGAAATTAATTGGCCAACTAAAAATATGTAGAAAAAATTAGCCGGGCTTGGTGGTGCATGCCTGTAGTCCCAGCTACTCGGGAGGCTGAGGCAGGAGGATCGCTTGAGCCCAGGAGTCTGAGGTTGCTGTGAGCTAGGCTGACACCATGGCACTCTAGCCCAGGCAACAGACTGAGACTCTGTCTCAAAAAAAAAAAAATTACTTTACAGAATTTAGCTTATTTTTACGTTGACAACGTCAACCCAATCCCACACAATCCTAAATACTCACCATATTCTGTGTGTGCCCCATGTTTCCTCCCCTGAGCTGTGAGCCTCTGGTGGGTAGAGAAGACGTCCTGCATCTTTGGACACATCTTTGGATATCTGTCCAAAGGCCCGACGGGACAATCCTGACACTTAGCATGGTCTCACTGAATATCTGTTGAATAAATGAAAAAAATTCAGAATGTATAAATAACATATTTAAAATTTTTCCTCAATATCTTCTTTTTAAGTTTTAAAATGTGTCTGGATTTTCTCAGGGCCTTGACCCCAGACCTGTGTACAGCAGGTGCATGCCCTCTGTGGCGCAGGCTCGGGGCCAGGGAGCCAGGAGGGTGTCAGTGACTGTCACGATGATGTCCAGGTGAGGGTTCCTATTTAGGATCTTCCCGAGCACAGGAGTACTGGCCCCACGGCAGGGTGGCCTGTGCCTGTGAGTAAGTCAGGGAGGAGGAGAGGAAGTTTTTGGAAACAGTGTAGTTCCTGGTAGGATTTTTGTTGCTACTTTATTAAAAAAAGTATTTAAAACTCCCACAGTGTAAATTAATTTAGATGTAAATAACCATTCAGACAACCAGGAATTTGACAAGCAGGTGTCTGCCAACATGTCCTGAGTAATTAGCTAGATGTTTGCACTTTTTTTCCTTTTGTTGGCAGCACCAGGCAACACTTTCGTAGCTCTGACTTGATGGTGCCACTTGTGGGAGTTAAAAAAAGACTTTGGATTTTGGGGGCAGCTTCTCAGGCTTTGGGACCTGCTGTGGGATCTAGGCTGGCCCTAGACATCTTTGTTCTCAGTTCTGAAAGGGATTTAACATCAAGCCTTGGGCCAACACTTTGACCTGACCCATTTTTTTTAGAGCCGTTTGACTGAGGATCATGACATCTGTCAGCTCCCAGATCCTGTGAGAATTACCTTTGTCTCTGATGGCTGCTCTGTTGCTTGAAGTGATATTTATGCCCCCAACTCAAGTTTTAGTGACGAGAAAAGATCTTAAGCCTGGAACATACACACAACTGCCCAGCCCCAGGGAAAGCATTTCTTTGACTGAGCGAGAACACTCTTGTGAGTGCCCTTTGAGCCTCTCTGTAGCGCACCTCCAGAGTGGGATTGAGCAGAAAGAAGAGGAGGCCAGGGCGTGCGGGGGGCTCCCCAGGTCCACCCACGTGGAGGCTTGCCAGTGGGACCTTACTGTTTTGTGTGGAGGCTTCAGAATTACCAGTTCATCAGACTATTCACTTTTAAATGCCAACGCAGTACTTGGCCTACAGTGGACCATGCGTAAATATTTGTTGAATAAATGGATGAATGATTGAAGCGCAAATTCTACCATATGACCTTGTGAAAGATTTTTGGATCATTGATTCCTTTGGGTTGCTTTACCTCGGTAACTTCCTACCCTCTCCCTGTAACGACTCTCCATCCTAACCTGAGTGCGGAGGTGTTTGTGTGCCACGAGTTTCCTTTTCTGTGCTGTCTTAGTCTGTGTTGTGCTGCTGTAACAGAATGCTGAGACTGGGCCATTTGTAAAGCACAGAAATTTATTATCTCAGGTTCTGGAGGCTGGGACGTGCCAGGGCATAGTGCCAGCATCTGGCGAGGGCCTTCTTGCTGTGCCACGTGGCAGAGATGGGAGGGCAAGAGAAGGCAAGTGGTAGAACTCCAGCCTCAAGTCCTTTTCATAGTCAGCATTAATCCATTCATGAGGGTGAAGCCCTCGTGACCCAAATGCCGCCTCTTAGGCCCTGCCTTCCAACTCTGTTGCATTGGGAATTAAGTTTCCAACACATGGTTTTTGAGGGACACATTGAAACCATAGCTCATGCCTTTGCCCTTTTCCTCCCTGTCCCCCGACCCAAGTGATAGGTTTTGGTTGCATTTGTGATTGCTGTGTCCAGGGCCTGGTGGGACTCCCAGGGCTTCATTTATGCATTACTTTTTTTCTGCAAGATTTATGGGGATCTTGCGTTAGAAATAGCTCCTACCCTTAAAGTTACATGCACGGGAACATGATATGGGAGGCAGCTGGAAAAGGTAGTAGACCCAAACTTCTCTTAAACTTGTTTTTAGTTAATCTAGCATGGTATTCAAGGCTGCTCAATCTACCTTTCCAATTATACTTCCCGTCTCGCTTCTCTGTTAACTCTAGCCTGACAGGTCTGTTCACTGATCAGTGGAGACATGCACATTGGCACCCTGCGCCTCTTCACTTATCTAAATACTTCCTGCTCTTTAGCTGCGGTTGAATGGTCAACTCCTCCATAAAGTTTCTCCTCTATACCAGCCATTGTTTCCTGTGAAGTGTGAAGTCATTTATGTCTGTACTCTCTGGGGCAATTAGCCCAGGCTCCTTGGTGAAGTGCAGCTCTGCAGTGGGACTGCCTGGGTTTGAATCCTGACCCCCTCATTTGCTAGCTGTGTGTCCTTGGCAAAATTACTTAACTACTCTGTGTACCTCTGGGCCTTACAAATGGTGTATGGGAAGGGATTGGTCTCACTGAGGAGGTGAGTTTCTTGGAGACCCATTTCCAAGGATCAGGAGAGACTGCAGGCTGATCAGGTCCAACTGGAAAACTTCTTGGTTTATAACTCTCAGATACTGCACTGTAAAACAGCCCATTTGTAGTTTCAGAGGCTTAAGCTGCCAGCTTCCTTTTCTCTCTCCAGGAAGCCAGCATCCTTAGGCCTCTACCTCTGGCGTACAGGGAGGCAGGTTTAGAGCTCAGGCTTTAGAGGCAGGGATATTTGGGCGTGAATCCTTGCTGACTCTGCTATTTGCTGTGTGACCTTGGGCAGGTGCCTAATTCTCTGAGTTTCCATTTTCTCATTGGTAAAATGGGGATGATAATACCCACACTGCAGAGTGTGAGGATTAAAGGAGATGGTGCAAGGCAAGTGCTTGCACAGGGTCTGGTACCCAGGAAGCAATCAACATTGATTACTAATAGGTGCTATTTATAAACTACTTTCATGGAACGCATAAACAGTGACTGTCATTATCTGGTAGGGTCATAATGACATCCCATGCTTATTAAGATGAAACTTCCAGGGCTTATTTTTGTCCCAGGTGGAAGCTGCTTCATTCATTCCCTGTGTGTATGTATGTGTTTGTGTGCATGCATGTATGTGCCCAGACACTCTGATCTTTATAATGGTTTCAGGCATCCTATACATGAACTGAGAAAATGGAATAATTAAGTCCCTCACAGCTTTTAAAAGCTGAGATTCTGGTTGAACACAGAGGGGTGGAAGACAGGAGAGTATAAGTCACTAAGAAGAAAGGGGATTCTCAGGACATATTGAAGTCAGTGCCTGGGAGGGGTACAAAAAGGAGAGGAAATCATGACAGTAATAGACTCTGTAAAATTAGATTCAACATTCATCTTGTGTGTTATAGACTCATTAGCCGTAAGGTTAAACTTAGTAGCCTCAGATTTTCTGCAGGACTCCTGAAATTGTCATGAGGAATGGTGCACCCAGTACTAAAGCAATTCACGTATCCCAAACATTTGTACCCCCGTAATAGTCTGGGCAGGGGGAAAGAATGGTGCACCCACTCATGGCCCATGAAGAGCGGACAGATACTTCACATCTGACAGAAAAGCTCAGGCCCTTGACTTTCCTATTGGAATTAGCAAATCAGAAAAAAAAATGGCATCAAAGATTTATCATGTTAATAACAATGCCCAGCCCTGTCTTTTGACTGCCTATGGTTTTCAGAGGGCAGAGGGCTGAGCTGGGGAACTAGGCCTGAGAGCTGACACTGGAGGGCGGGCATTGCGATATCCAGCGCACACCAGCAAACTCCCCCACTCCAGCTCCGCGGGTTCAGAGTGAGACGATCCCCCAGCACGACAGCCGCCTCTTACGCAGTGCTGTTAAAATAGATGACACATCTCCAGGTGTGGAAGGAGCCAGGGCCCAGAACTAAAGGGGGTGTTTCTAACAAAGCCCCATTGTTTGTGATCTGTTTACAGTGCCTGTTTAGTGGCACTAATAATAGAAAAATCACTTAATTTCTGCAGAAGGCAGTGTTCTCAGGAAGATGACATTTAGATGAGTGGGAAATGCAAGCAGGAGGCTGCATCCCATTACTCTACCTCCCTGGCTCGAGGACTCTCTGAAATTGTCAGCTCTGTGGTTAGAGGCACCCCTCCATTTCCAGCCCCAGCTCCACTCTGTTACTACTACTTCCTTGGCAAAAGCATGGCTTATTCATTTGCTGTGTCCTGTCTGCACAGCCAAGCTGGCCTAGACCTGGTTTTCAGGTCAGAACTGATACACATCTGCAGGGCATACAGAAATTAAGTGACTTGCTTAAAGTCACACAGCTTGAAAGTGGGAAGCTCAAAGCTTCCCAACTAGCTTCTCATCTGATTCAATTCAGTTAAAAATACCTCCACTGATATTGAATGTTCCCAACACAAAGAAATGATAAATATTTGAGATGTTGGATATGCTAATTACTCGATCTGATCACTGTCATTATATGTATCTAAACATCACTATGTACCCCCATGAATATGTACAATTATTATTTGTCAACTAAAAATATAAATTAAAATAAGAACAATGTCTAGGTAGCATACTGTCACTGCCACTTGTCATCACAGAAAGTCAGCAAATTTAGAAAAAAATACCTCTATTGAACATACACTATATCCAGAGCCCTGTGCTTGGTGCCTGCACTGACATTGCTCTCCTCTGTTGCTGTTCTTATCAACGTCATAGACAGCTTTGTGCATGGCTGTTAGATTTCGAGCTCCTTATAGGCAGGGACTGTGTTCTGTTTATTGTGCTTGCAGAGTGGTAAGTGCACTAAGGCAAATAACTGAAAAGTGGACAGAGTCCCTGTCTGCATGGTGCTCATTGTCTAGGGGCAGACTCAGTTAAAGTCAGTGACAACACCAGTCAGATCATGATAACTACATTTGTTCATTTATTCATTGAACATTTATTGGACACCTACTTTATGCCAGACACTGGCAGGGGTATTGGGAACTCAAAGACCAATAAAAAAGTCTCTAAGGTCAAGAACCTCCCAGTTTATAGAGGGAGATAGACTTGTAAAGAGTTGAATTATATGACGAGGGGTGGGGTATTCCACTTATATGGTATTCCACCTGTAGTAGTCAAATTCAGAGAGACAGAAAGTGGAAGCTTACCGGGGGTTGGGGGAAGGGAAGAATGGGGAGTTATTGTTTAATGGGGACAGAATGTCAGTTTGGGAAGATGAAAAAGTTCTGGAGATGGATGGTGTGATGGTTGCTGTGACTGAATTTCTGCAATCTCATGATAAAACTTGAAAGATGAGGAGTTGCCTCTTATGGATAAGCAAAGAAAACGATTTCTTGAGATGGAAACTACTCCTGCTTAAGACACTGAACATTGTTGAAATGACAACAGAAGATTTAGAATAGTCCATAAACTCAGGTGGTAAAGCAACAGCAGGGTTTGAGAGGATTGACTGCTCTTTTGACAGAAGTTCTATTGTGGGTAAAATGCCATCAAACAGCACGGCATTTGGGAAACCTCAAAATTCGTGTGATTCGCTTTATTGTGATATTTGCTTGTTGCGGTGGTCTGGATACGAACTTTCGGTATCTCTGAGGTATACCCGTATAAACAAGACAGGTTCCAAATAAAAAGGTCACCTATTGAATATATTGAATAAAGACCTTTTGCAGTTACCTGTTACTACATAACGCACAACCCCCAAGCTTAGTTGCTTAAATCCACCACCCTTTCTTTGCTCATGATTCTGCACTGCAGCCTGGGCTTGGGGGCACTCGTCTCTGCAGGTGGCTGCAGTCACCTGCTGGTTTGTCTTCAGTTGACAGCCTTACCTGGGCCAGAAGAGCCAAGATGGCCTTCCTCACATGGACGGCTCCTGGAAGCATGACTGGGGCAGCTGGGCTGGCTGGGCCTCTCAGTATGGAATATCATATTTAATGAATTGGATTAATCTTTATTAATTTTTGATTACCTTCAATCCATGGAGGTTTGCAAATAGCTTTTGGCAAATTAGAAGCAACTTAAATATTAATGGAAATAGAAACAACTTAAAAATTCATTATGCTTTTTACATAATTTATTAGATAAGTTAATAATTTGTCATTTAAATTATAAACAATTATATTATTATATAAATTTACATAAATAAGTTCATAAATTATTTGATCATTTAATCACTATACATAGTTTGTTATGTATTCTAATAGCCTCCTTAGAATTTATAATTTGTTTTGTTTCAAGTGACATATTTCTTTGCTTCTGTAGTTTCTTTTATCTTTATATGCTTAGTTACTTTTATTATTAAATTATTGATAACAGGAACATTTCTTGTAAAGTCACAGAAAGTATAGGCATCACTATTAGAATATTTTTTTATTAAGACTAATTCTCTAAATTCCTTTTTTATTTTCCAAATGTTTACTCCCATTTCACAAGTTGTGTTAAAATAAGTATAGAATTCTCTTTGCATTTTAGCATTACAGTTTGTCCATTGAGGTTCAAATATTCTTTCAATTTTTAATTTCAATTCCAAGATCAGAGATATCATTTTATTCAATTTTTTGTTTCATCTATAGTAGTTTTTTTTTTTTAAGAGACAGGGTCTTGCTATATTGCCCAGGCTGGAGCAGAGCACAGTGTCTATTCATAGGTGCTACTATTCGTACTCTTGGCCTCAGGTGATCTTCCCACTTCAGCCTACTGAGTAGCCGGGACTACAGATGACGGCCACCACGCCCAGCCCCACCTAAGGTAGCTTTTGTGGACTGAATTGTGTTCCCTCAAAATTCATACGTTGAAGCCCTAGCCCTCAGTGTGACTGTATTTGGAGAAAGGACCTAATGAGGTAATAAGGAAGAAACAGGGTACTAAGGGTGGAGCCTTAATCTGATAGAACTGGTGTCCTTACATGAAGAGGAAAAGATACCAGAGATCTCTCTTGCTCTCTGTGTATGCACAGAAGAAAGTGGAGACGCAGAGGGAAAGTAACCATCTGCAGGCAGGGAGAGAGCTCTTACTGGAAACCAAATTGTCCAGTACCTTGATATTGGATTTCCAGCCCCCAGAACTGTGAGAAAACAAATTTCTGTTGTTTAAGCCACTGGTCTGTGTTTTGTTACAGCAGCCTGAGCAGACTAATACAGCAGTAAATATGAAGCGTATGAAGAAAAAAATCAAAGTGTTTTACTGGATTAACATCTTCCACGGCATCATCCAGGCTAATTGAATACAATGACTTAGTGGCAAAATAAAAACATTTAGAAGTGTTTCTAAAACTTTGGCTGAAATGCCAGTTTTCTCTGTAGCATACAGGCACTAGCACTGTCTGAACAAAATGTTTCCATGAAAATATTTCTTACTGATACCATTTTTCTCAAGCATTGACACTGATAATTGTATATTATCAGATGGTATTCCTTCCAACTCCACAAGATCAACAAAGTTTTAAATTTCTCATTTAAAATAAATAATTGTGCTTTTATGTGCAACAAATTTCATAGAAGAAAATGAATTATATTTTCCTGTCTTGACATATAACTTCTCAAATAAGTTGCTTTCTCATTCTAGTAGATATGTCTTCCAACAAGTAGGACCATAAATCTAGAATGCAACGTATGCTTATATAGATATTATTTTTTAATCGTTATTGAATATTTCATGTTTGAAAATGCTTCGTTATGTTTAAATATATGCTGGATAGTTTTAACATTTTAAAGGGTGCTTTTGTAATATTTTTGTTTTTATCAACATTTTGTTAAATTTAGAATATTTTGTTCTTTCACATGCATTATTGTAGAAAACTGACCTTTTGACTGTTTTTCTCACTGATAATCATAATTTTTTAAAATGAAACCATGAGCTTTGACAGAAAGTGATTGTATTCTGATAAATATAAGTTCTTTGGGAAGAATAACAATTTTTTCTTCAACTCTTACAAGTTCTTACTCGGAAGGGACTCCTGTAACAAAAGACATATTTACAAGAGAAAAACAACAAACAGAGGTTTATTAACATGTATATTTAATGTACACATGGGAGACACTCAGGGAATGAGTACTTCTCAAGGAGGTGGCTTTGAATTCCAGCTTACATAGCATCTTCAGCAAAAACCAGTACATTTTTAGGGAAGTGACAAGACAAAGGAAAAGGACTTTGAGTCTTTCGGGTTGGTAACTTGGGGAATGGCAAATTAACGGCAGATAAACGCTAGTTAGCAAAGCTCGTTAATGTAGATTCCTCTGGTACCATCTCTAGGCCAATAAGGGTCCAAAGTTGTCTTCAGTGGTCGCACTTTGTTCTCCTGGTAGTAGGGGGAGAAGGATGCCTTGGTCTTTGTAAATCTGTGTCCTACTTTTAGGCAAGTAGACGGAGGGCAGAGTGTGTTCCTGCATCTGCTTCTTAATCGCCTTCAGCTCAACAATCTTTCATACTTTCGGATGGCATCTTCTGTCTCCCACAAAGTCTTTTAACAATTAACTTTGAGCACCATCTGCATCCAATATTTACATCAGTAGCACTGGTGACACGCTCATGGTTTTTGTTAAAATAATAAAATTATTTTGTATTGAAGAAATATAAAGTATTGCGTTATTTTGTACTGATCCTCCTTGCACAGTGTAAAAGACGTTCAGGTCATTTGGAAGGCACTCCAGGCTGCGTGCGGTCCACTGTTAGTATCGCTGCTTGTATTCCGCAGACTCAGAAGGTTGAAGTGTATGATCTTTTTTTTTTTTTTTTTTTTTGAGACAGAGTCTCACTTTGTTGCCCGGGCTACAGTGCCGTGGCATCAGCCTAGCTCACAGCAACCTCAAACTCCTGGGCTCAAGCAATCCTATTGCCTCGGCCTCCTGAGTAGCTGGGACTACAGGCATGCGCCACCATGCCCGGCTAATTTTTTCTATATATATCTTTAGTTGGCCAATTAATTCGTTTCTATTATTAGTAGAGACAGGGTCTCGCTCTTGCTCAGGCTGGTTTCGAACTCCCGACCTTGAGCAATCCACCCGCCTCGGCCTCCCAGAGTGCTAGGATTACAGGCGTGAGCCACCGCGCCCGGCTGATCTTTTTTTTTTTGAGACAGAGTCTGGCTCTGTTGCCCGGGCTAGAGTGCTGTGGCGTCAGCCTAGCTCACAGCAACCTGTGCCTGGCTTATTTTTTCTATATATATTTTTTAGTTGGCTAATTAATTCCTTTCTATTATTAGT